>JAVKPL010013262.1:0-71991 GCA_032173675.1 Gastrolobium villosum | reverse complement strand
TTATCCTCTTAAACCAGTTTGGTTCAAGTAATGGATCAGTTAGGCAATTGAATCGGTCTCAACTTGGTGAATCGATTTTGAAAATTTATACAAAATGTTTAACATATAATAAGGTGTAGGGTAACTAGGGATGTGCAAAATAACCAAAAAAATGGATCGAACCATGAACCGAACCGAATCGCCCTTAAAATAATCGATTTTTAAAAATCGGTTCATGAACCGAACCAATTTTTAGAACGAGTTTAAGAACCAAACCATTTTGAACCAAACCGAACCGTTTCCGAACCGAACTGTTTTCAAACCGAACCAAATTGATTTTTATAACTTTATTTTTAAAATTTAAAAAAAAATTCTTTTCAAAATAGGGTCGACCCGAACCACTTCCGAACCGAACCAGTTTTGAACCGAACCACTTCCGAACAGAACCAGTTTTGAACCGAACCACTTCCGAACCGAATCAGTTTTGAACCGAAGCGAACCACTTTCGAAGCGAACCATTTAAACTAATTCGGTTCGGTTTTTCAAAAAATTCAGTTCGGTTCGACCCATGCACATCCCTAAGGGTAACTTCTAGGGGTGTTAAAAGAGATAGGGGCCTCTGACTTGACTTGCCTCGTTATTTTGGTTGTTAGATATTGACTTGGACTTGTGTAAAAACTCATTTAATAAAAAGGTCCCAAGTTCCAATTTCAAAGTTCGGCCTTAAAGCCTATCAGGTTGGCCTGCTATGCTAGCTTTATATATATATATATATATATATATATATACTAGCTATTATTTTTATTTTATATTTTATATTTTTATACTATACTAGCTATTATTTTTATTTTATATTTTATATTTTTATACTACTCTTTTATTAAATTCAACCTAATTTTCACTTTCACTTTGTGGTCCATCATCATTTTTGTTGTTTTATTTTTTTTAACAAGTTAAGTCAGACTTTTATTTTATGTAAATAAGACAAACCACATGCCGATACTTATATTTATAACAAATTATAGGCCAGATCAATTTGACACATTTAAACACATGCTTAGCTCAACTCGACCCATTAACACTCCTAGTAACTTCTATTGTTGGGGATGGACAATATAACACTTATCCTAGGCTAAGTTTTTTTTGTTGGTTAACATGGCACCATTCAATATATTTATTATATAATTTAATTCATGGGAAAGGATACAATAGCACTTACCACTAGGTTATATACTGTGTTGTTAGTTAAGATGTATCATTTAATATATTTATTATATAATTTAATATAAATTTAATTTAATCAGTTGAATCAGTAACCCACCAATTAAATCAATAACTTGTTGACCCAATATCTTAACCGGATGATCACGATTTGAGTTTAACAATATTCTTCCATGTCTATTTTTGTTGATTGAACGATTATTCAAGGCAAAAAGTTACCGATAGACCTTTGTATACAAAAATAAAATAAAAACGATAGACTTCAACAAGTCCTCTCCTCATCACATACTTCTGAGACGTGTTTTCTTTCTTCTTTTTTAACTTCTTTGACGGGTGTGGAAAAATTGAGTCTTTCCTTTCCTCATAAAAAATTATGAATAATAGAGTAGTAATTATTTTCCATTCTACTCCATCTACTCTATCACGAACATATCACTTAAATGTTTCAAACATAGTGACATTACATTTAGGTATCTTCTTAATTATATGGTTTTTTTTTTTTTAATGTTGAAAATTTTCCACCGTCGTATTCATACTTGAAAAAACATAAGGCTTTAAAATAAAGATGATTGGATTTGTGCTACACCTCATGTTATTTGAAATTACATTGATAAAGTACTAAAAAAAAAAATTGCAGTTTAAAAGTCAATTAGAGAATGGAATTTGAATTCTCCAAAAAAATAAAAATAAAAATAATACAGAGAATGGAATTTGAGTCTTGGCTCACGTGGAAAAGTTGAGCCTGGGGCAGCTAGTTTTTCCATTTAAAATCCCCAACCTAAATTCCAGACCAGTTGTTCAATTTATCAAAAAGTGAATTAAATTGGTTAGAGTTTTGGAATCTCTAGAAGCACTCCTCCACTTGGTAGCCAAATCCTTTTATTGTCCTTTTGCGATTTATGTGAATAACGTCTGTTTAGTGCTTCGATGTAATATGTTTTAGCCCATAAAAAAAGAGGAACAATTGCCCATATTATTATATTTTCATAAACTTATTATTAATTAACTACTAAGGTTTTGTTATGACTTTTTATCTTCCAATATAATAAAGAGGTAACGTTAAAATTAAAATTAGGGAAAAGTTGATCAATGCTGCTGTGATTTTTTTTATCACATGTGTCCCTATGGTTTGTAAAAGGATATATTTTTTATCACATATGTCTATATGATTTTTTATTTTTTATAAAATACAGGGGCATATGTGATTCTGAAGCAAACCACAGGACATTGTTCAACAACATAAATATAATAATAAGAATATAAAGAAGTATTTTTTTGTTTTTTATATATCTTACATGTATCCCCACTCATATATAACTATTTTTTCCTTACACCAATCCCTACCCATTCACGTAGAAAGTCATGTCATGTCCAATAACATATCTACCAGCTACCCCATTAAAACAAAATAAAACCCAAAAGCTAAGGGAAAATTTTAACATATTAGCAAAATCCATATTTTAAATTGTTCATCCAACCAATCTAAATTTAATTTAATAATATTATATTTTTATTTAAGGGCATGTATAATTATACAATAGTTTTGGTTTATATTTTTGTGCCTTTTGTTTTTAGTTCCACTTTAAAAATATTAAATAATTATTTTGTGTGCACCACCCCAAAAGCTTTTCAAAGGGTGAGTTGAGTGCTTTAAAGCTTTTATTTTATTTTTTTGATCCAACAACATATCTACCAGCTATTAAAACAAAATAAAACCCAATTCCAGGGGAAATTTTAACATATTAGCAAAAAATATTTCAAATATGTTTAAATTATTTTAAATTTAATTTAATAATATTATATTTATTTAAGGGCATATATAATTATACAATAGTATGTATTATATTATCAGTGAAGTGGTATAATATTCAAAAAATATTAAATAATTTTTTGTGTGTATCAATTTTAATTATTTTTTTAAGGTGAGTTGACTCCGAATATTTTACAAGCTTTTATTTTATTTTTTTTATAACATACAAGCTTTTATTTATTGAGCCGGGTATTAGAATAATCTAGGTACACTCATTTAACCTACGGATTTTACGCAAATAATTTAATGTTAATTTCGGCGTTAACTTGAGGCAAGTAGCCAAGTGCGTTTCACCAAAAAGTCAACGTGCGCGTGCGGATGTGTGCAACCCCATTTGAGTGGAATGATTAATTAATGAAAATGGGAAGTAATGTTAATAGGCAACGAAGTTATGATGATAAAGTTTGGTTTGTTGAATTTAAAAAAACAAAATAGTTTGCTGTAATGTTATTAAATCCGGCCAGATTTTTGATTCGATAGAGGTACTGGAGTCTGGATCATTGAATTACCAGCTCAATCAATGGATTACTGGTTTAACCGTATAACTCGGTAAGTATATGTAAGTTTACAATTTATATTAAAAAAATATAAATATACTTAAATTCTCGTAAAGAATATACCAATTTCAAATATTTTAATATGAAAATAATAAATTACATATCATTGTCCAACAAAAGATCAATCAAACATATAATATTTGTGATATTAGTGTTTCAGGTTCAGTAAACGATATCTCTAACTATAAATCAAATCAATATTCCTTGCATATTGCATAATCAGAATAATATTAGTGTTGTAGGTACATAATCTATGTAAATTAATAAGTTACAAATCCCTCAAATATTTCAAAAGAAAACAAATCATTTGTGTTTGAGAGTAACAAAAAAAGACATTAGTTTAAGAAAAAAAATTAGTTTTTTGTTTTTGTTTTTTATAGACCGGGCAAGTCACCGGTTGAACCAACCGTGTCACCGATTTTTATGAAAACCGGCCGGGTCCCACCGAGTCCCACCGGTTCTGTAATATGGCCGATCCAATATGAAAACCGGACCGATTACATGATCGGTTCACCGATTACATGACCGGTTCACCGGTTTCTGGATCGACCCGACCGGGTCTGTCCGATTTTTATAATATTGGTTTGCTGAATTCATAACTAACAAAAAAGAGAGTAAATAAGGGTATATTTATCTTTGATTTTATAGATTTAAGATTATGATATATTTTATATTGAATTAAGAATATATACATCCTTATTTAGTTATTTATGTACTTTATATATAAGTTTACTTTAAAAAAACATTATCCATAACAAAAATAATTAGTTAATGGGTTTTATAATTCTCAATTAACATGAGAATTATAATTTTCCTACACACCCTTCGATTTTCGTGCTGATATGGGTCCTACATATAATTTTTTCTAACACATGAGTCCCACATGTTTTTTATCTCTATAACATGAGATTTCAATTCTTCTTCAATATGAGAATTATAAAACCCATAGTTAATACTATTTGTAGGGCAAGACTAACTTTTTTGGACACATAGAAATATAATATAATTAAGCTAACTTTACAAGTAACAATTCCAATATTTATTTTTTTAGTGAAGTAAATTCCAAAATTTAACCCTACTCTTCCACCATGAGCACAATTTAACCCTACTCTCAATCCAAAATTCCAAAATTTTGTTCAATCTAATAAGCCATCTTGCAGTGAAGGAGCTGTGTTGCGGTTATGGTATTATGGGAGTGATCATTTGCCAAGACAATGATCTTGCATACAGTGGCAGAGCCGGGCACAAATTTGAGCCCGGGCCAAAAAAAATTTGTATGTATTTATTTTTCTTTAACTTTAGTTAGTTCATATTATAATATATTTAAATTGGGGAAAATCCGTTTGTAAATTTTTTTTTTGTAAATTTTTGCAAATTATATTATATACTCCCGAAATTACATAATGTTATTTAGTGTATTTCTAGGAGTACATAGTATATTTTATAAGAGATTATAAAAAAAAGTTTGTAAATATAACACCCCTATTTAAATTATATTAAATCTAGAGCAACTGAGCAGACAATACAAAGAAGAATTATAATTTTATTAAATATTTTTTTTATACAAGTGAAAGTTGAACACATAACCTAATGCAACTTACCCAAATCTCTTACCAAAAATATTTTAAGTCTTAGCTAGATAGAGCCAAAATACAAATTATAGCCCGGGCCAAATTATAATTTTAACCCGAGCTAATTATAATTAATTATATAATTACATATAATAAGTATAATTTAGCCCGAATCGACGCCACATCTAGAATATAGCTGGCTCCGCCTTGCATTATGGTAGGTTTGTAAATTTTCAAGTTCTTTTATACTTTTTCTTAAAAATATGGGTTTTATGTTTATTATGTTGTAGGAAAAGTGATTGTGTAATGTTTAGAGATTCGTTTTGCGTGCTATATTTTTTTCTTTTTTTTTGTTTTAAAATATGTGGGCCCCACAAAATGTTTAAGTGACATGGCAACCCTAATTAGGGCACCTTCCCCTCCCATTTCAAATCTGAATCAGCCCCCTCTTCTCATTTCTCTCTCTAAAATTCAAACTTCAAATTCTCCTAATAGTACCACTTAATCAAATCTTCCCTAAATAGTATTAGGGTTTTATGTTTAAAATTTAATTAGATGATGGATTAGTGGACTAATTAAGTGTAGGATTTAATTAACTAATGAAATGACTAAGAAATAGGCTTAAAAAACTAATATTAACACCTAAACAATTCAGCCATGTAGGCCTAAGGTAGGGTCACTATGTTAAAATTAATATTAAGACCTCATTAGGATATTAATTTAGTGGTTAAGTGAAGTGGACCTTGCATAATACACTAATTAAGGATTAAACTCTAAAATTGGACTAAAGTAGGGTTTAGTTACACTAATTAAATAATTAGTAAAATTTAAGTATCATGACATAATGGGACTAATGATATTTCATAATGGGACTTAATAATAGAAAAATCCAAGAATTAATGTGAGTTAAGATTTATAATCAAAAGTAATTAAGGTTTGTTAAGTAAACACATTTAAGGCTAGGTAACCAGTTTTTAGGCAAAATTGGGGAGAGCATATCTCCCTCCACAGAGGTCATATAGGGCTGTGCCTTATATCAAATTGAAGATTGAGATGTTAGCTATGTGGTGTCAAAATCTGGTATCAATTGAAGATGTATTTCATTCTGTATGTTCGTTTGAGTGAGGACTGCACAGAGAGGCCATGTACAGGGGCGCTGTACATGGCTGCAACTTCTATGAATTTTTTCTCCCTCTGTGCTTACTCAAATTAGGCTCATAATATGTCGAATTAAAGATAAAGATATCTAGTTGTTTACATAAAAATTTGAGAGAAATTGGTTTATTATATTTTCCAGAATTGCAGAAATGGTAAAGGATATTTAGGGCCCTGTTCGGAGTTGGCAAACAACTTTGCTTGTCCAATTTCAAATGGTGATAACCGGAGCTAGGAAATTCCAAATGAAGCATGTGATACCTTTTTGGAAAGGTAATTGAGTCTAGATTAACATACTAAAAGATGAGAATTTTATAACAAGTGAGTTTCTCTCAGTAACTAAAAAACAGAAGCATATACAGTTTTGGGAAAACCATAAAAGTGATATTTAAGCTAAGTGGGCTTAGGAGAACCCTTAGTAACTTATAATAATCATAAATATGGCTTGGATGAGTTGCAAATAATCTAAGTGAGCCTTGCATGTGATTCTAAGCTATGTAAGTAATTGAAGATTAAAGTGGCTTGTAATAATGCACTAAAATATGTAATAAGTAATAATTGGTCTAGACTTGTAATGGGCATAATATTGGCATATGAGTATGAAAAGTGGAATCATTAAATGATTAAGTCGTTGATATGACTTGATTAATTATTATTAATTAATGATGTGAATGGTTCCTACTCTAGGTGTGCCTAGAGAACCGTGCACTTGAGGATTTTGTTGGAGCATACGTATTATATTGGAGTGTGGGCTTTTGCTAAGCTCCCTAAGGTAAGGTCCTAGTTCTAGTTGACTCCTCTCTCTTGTGGCCCCACCATGATGGTGAACATTATGGTTGTATTGTATGAGAGTATATGGTATGATGTATATGTGCATTCATTCACATTCATATAGATGTTATATGATCTTGATGTTATGATGATGCACTGATGATATATGTTATGAGGATCCTGGCCAGTGATCATGGTATGTAGGCTGCCTATGACTTGACTCTGGAAGCTATTTCATACTGAGGTTGTGTTGACTGTCTATGGCTTGACCCTGGAAGTCACACATGTGTAACTGTCTATGGCTTTGACCCTGGGGTTACACAAGGATGATATGATGATGCTATGTTTATGATGTATGCTTGTATTATATGCTTTATATCTGACTTGTCATGCAGGAAGTGGGCTCAGGGGTTAGAGGATCCTCTATGAACCTTGATCTTACTGAGATGTTGTTATCTCACCCCGTTTGGAGATATCATTTTAGGTACCCAGAGTAGTGGTGATGCTTCTAGGGGAAAGGCCCCCGCATTGGAGTAGTTGATGATGCAGCTGATGATTTTATATTATGTTTAGATTTGATGTTGGCATGTAGACTTGTTAACATGCTTAATTATTTTATGGAGATTATTGTATGTATTTATTTAGGCTCATGATAGTATTCTTAGAGCCATAGATTATTTACTGATGCTTTTATACTTTGAATTAATATAGACTTGATGCATGTATTCAGTTAATTTGGGCACGGAGCCTTATTAATTGTATTGACCCATTGAGGAGATTGCAGTTCGTGTGGACTTGCAAGCTATCTGTTTAAATTATTATATCAATTATGTTATCTGTATGTGTGGGATCATGTTCCCAGTTATATGAAATATAGTCGTTATGCTGTCCGTGAGACTCCGTCAAGAATGACACTTGATGTTATATCTTGATGGTCAATGGCCACTAATACTGGCTCATGGAATTAATTAGTAGATGTATGTTTAGATTTACACTTTCGCAGTATCTCACGTGAACGTTTCTAGAAATGTTTTTATAAAAGGTTTTGGAAAAGTTTACTCGTATTCTTATAAGACGCTCTATTCCTTTTCAATAAAGTCTTCCGCTGTGAATGTTAAATATCATGTATATTAACAACTGGAGTACTACGGGGTGTTACATTGTGTATGTAAGAAAGTTTGTTATGTTATGTTAAAGGACATAATTAAATCCCTAAAAATATATATGTTAAAGATAAAGTCGATTTGTTAATGTTATTATTACCATTATGAGTGCGTGCATCATTGATTAAGAATTTGTTTTTTTGGCAGTTGAATACATCTTATCCTATAGTCCTAGATTAGTGAACTGATTGGAAAGTGGTACAATGATTTGACACTGAACACAAATGTTTTAGTGAAGATTGAAAAGTGTGGTTTCTGTTACCCTAAGATTGAAGAGCTTAATGGGCGAATTTGGATTTTAATTTCATGTTAGCCATAAGCAAGATTCCTTGCTGGTACATGTACTTTCGCTCAAGAAATGTCACATTTGACTTTTCTTTCTTCTTTCCGAAAGGGTCTCTCTTAACATCTTAAGGGCAGTGGGTAATTGAATTTTTTTTTTCGTAAATACATGGGGCATTCTCCCACGAAACAAACAAAACGAAACAAAAGAAAACAAACAATAACAGGAAAAAGCAAGACAGAAAGAAAACTAAAAACCATCGACTCAGAAGAAACAAACTCAGCATCTTGCAGCTGGAGTGATGACTCCCGGATCCAGCATATCAGCAGTAAGAAGATTAAGTAGCTCACTGTGAGGGGATGTAATAGTGGATAAACCAAAAGGATCATCCATTGCTTTCTTCGCTAGCCAGTCCGCACAATGATTACAGGTTCTAGAAATATGCTTCAACAAGACAGACCAATCCTTATTGAGAGCAGCTCGAATCTTAGTTACCAGAGGTAGCTTTCGAGTGTCATTACCAGTCATGGTAAGAAGGCCAATGACTTGAGCAGAATCTGATTCAAGAATAATTTTCTTCCAACCAGATTTCCAAGCAAACTCCAACCCATGTAAAATAGCCCAGAGTTCAGCTTGCAAAGGGGAGCAGGAACCAATAAAGACAGAGAAACCAGAAACCCAATTCCTCTCCCAGTCTCTCAATAATCCCCCACATGCAACTCTCTCATTAGAAACTGCACCATCAACGAAAAACCAGAAAGCAAGAGAGAGAAAAATATGTCAAGAGAAAACCAGAACACTTCGGAAGAATTAAGACCCCTTTAAAATAAATATGAAAAGGAGGATGAATCTGTTTGATTGTGTTCTGTTTTTTTTTTTTTTTTTTACACTATTTTGTAAAATAGTTATAGAAATAGTTATTTTCTATATTTTTATTTTTGAAAATTAAAAGTCAAAACAGAAAACAAAAATAATTCAAACATGTTCTCTAAATTTGATTCTAAAAACAAAAAATAATTATAATTTTAAAATATTTTTTACAAAATAAACTCTACCAAACGAGCTTTTTAATTTTTTTTCTTCTAAAAATTAAAAAACTATTTCTAAAAACAATAATCAAACGGAACTATAATTTCGAATTTTTATTGGTTGAAATCTATCATTTATATACCAATACGAAAATAATGGAACCTATATTTTTATGACGGTTAACAAAATAACTATGACAGTAGGCTATTATCTAGAGAAAAGACAACTATACAGTAAATTAACTTTATTCAGTTTTTGACATTTACAAGACACACAGATAGATAAAAGGGAGGCAAAACATTTTACTCCATTGCATCTATATACCATGATCCCAAATGTTTTACAATTGACATTTGGATCATGGCGATGAATTATGGTATTTATGAATATATTTTTTTTGGTAAAAGTATTTATGAATATATTTACCCTTCTGGATATTCAGATTAGTGATATTTTAATATGCATGATCTGTTTGGTTCATTTTCTTAATTAGTTCTCAGTTAATCAATATTTTTTTTTCAATAAATGAAAAAGTTTATTAAAATGAAGGGAAAGAATTACAATGTTATACTCTAAATAAAATATTTCTTAATTGGACCATTGATTATGATGATATTGGATAAATATATTGTTTTAAATGATATTGAGAAAATGTAGGGAAGGATATTATAAATGGGAAATACATCTATTATGTAACATGATGTAAGCTTCTTTTTCTACACAAACAAAGAGACATGGGGTTCACAATTTTTTATTTTCTCTTTCCTCAACTCATTTTCTCTCTCTTCTTTTATGTTTGTGTAGGACCAAATAGTGTTTTTTATGTAACATTATATAAGTATAACCCATTATAAATTTTGTATAATTTATTACAACCTTGCCAACAAACCTACATCCATTGGGTTTTGCATCGGACCAATATAATATGGGCTGATCAAAGTGTATCGGGCCAAAGGTTGAAGTGAGAAGACCTTTGGGTAATCTATTTTCTGGGCTGGAGGTTGTTGATGATGATGGGTGAACTTTGATTCTCCTTCAGCGCGTTGAACCTGACTGGGGGTACTCGCAATGACATTCCAATGCTCAAGTCAGTATCAATGACAGGTTTATGTGTATTCTTACTAAATTAGATGATAATACCTGAGCATGTACCCTCTGTTTATATAGTGGTTCTGACGCCGCCTAAGGAAGGTGGTAAGGCCTCTGATTGGTTGTTCAAGGGCTGCAGGTCCAGCTGGTGCCTCCGTAACCTTATCTCTTTATGTCAGGCTATCTTCGTAGAGTGCTGGCAAGCTGATACTGTCTTCTGTTTAGTTGTTCAATGACGCGATGGACCTTTATTAGTTCCTGTAATTGCTTACCTCTGAAGTTATGTTAAAGGACAATTTCATGTGCAATGAAAGTCACCGCGTCTCACTCTGGGCCTTGCGAGTTTGGACCCTATTCTTATGTATTAGGGCCTTTGATGGGCCTATCATATTTTATCTGGATCCACTTTAAACCAACATTAGTAGGTATTAGTATTGATACACCCTAAGTTGTGTATAAACAAAAGATATATTATTGTGAAAATATTGTTATAATTACATTATCAAGTGGGGAATCTAATATTGAAATTTTCGAAGGTTATATTTTATCATTGGCAAAGAAGATATGCAAGAGTTTATCTCTTTAATATACTTCACTTGATTCGATACATGACATCCATACATATGTTATGCTGACACCATGTTTACTCTGTTTTTTTATTTCTTTTTGCAAGTTTAGCAACTCAAAAAAGATCGAAAAATACGGTATATATCAATCACATTATAGTTAATTAGCTTTTACTTAGACATGTAACTTCACAACCAGTTTTAACCAACGCAACTAGCATCCTTTGGAATCTGGGTTCAGCGAAAGGGAGAAAAACTCTAGGAGGAAATTGGTATCTTCATCTTTAGTACTTTACTGATATCATTAAGCTATAAAATAAAGGGTGCGCATTTATCATGCAATATGACACAAAAAAGTTCCTACACACATTATATTTTTTGGGGCCCGCACTTTTTGAAGCAAAATAAAAAATAAAAAATAAAAAATTAAGACATGCAAAACGAATCTCTATAACATTACACAATCACTTTTCCTATAACGTAACTCTTATAAAACCCTAACAAAAGTGCACTGCAATAAAACAAGGTCGTAAAACTAATTGGATATACTGTTGTGTACAGATCAAATCATGAATAAAAAATTAGAGCATGAAATAAAAACCAAAAGGAACAAACTTCATCCGCATCTCAATAAACTTTTTATTGTATAGCAAAATATAATGTAATTCTAATTTAGATCATGAACTTTGTAACTCATTCTTTTCATTTCAATAAACTTCTCCTTTTATTAGAAAAATTACATTGATGAACAAAGAACCAATTAAGAAAACTAAACCAAACAGAACATACAAGAATCACTAATCTCAGTTCTCCAGAAAAGTGAATATACTCATAACTAGCATGTTTCACCACCTTGGTCCAACCGTGGATTGTAAAGCATTTGGGATCATGCTATGTAGATGCAACGAAGTGAAATGTTTTCCCTCTCTTTTATCTGTGTGTGCATGGTGGTGGCTGGAAGCAGGCACATTTAATCAAAGTGGAAGCAGAAACAAATACAATTGCTAGTTACTAATGAGTGATGAGTTCTGTGTCTAGTTGTGCATTTTTCAAAACCTGAATGAAGTCTTTACTAAATTGCCTAGAGGGGTTGCTAAAGGAGTTTGAGCCAAGTCCAATCCATCTCTTTTCCAAAAATTTCATATAATTTGACAAAAGCAATGTTTTCTTGGCAAAGAACATCTTTCCATTTCCAATCAGAAAAGAATTGGATGAAAGGTATATGTATCTTAAGAGTTTTTTTTTTTTTTAAATAAAAATAAATTCCATATGTGATATTTACATTTGCCTCATGTTTTTTCTTTTTCTCTTCTCTTAAAGTTCTTTCTCAGTAGCTTTTACTGAATGGTAAGTGAGATTCAAATCCATTATTAGCACATTGCAAACTTCATTTAAAAAACATGTGGCAAATGTAAATATGACAAGTGAAATTTATTTTTTAAAAAAGAAACTCTAAGGTACACATACTATTCATCCAATTCTTTTCTGGTTGGAAATGGAAAGGTGTTCTTTGCCAAAAAAGTAATGCATTTGTCTAAGGGATTCTATTTTCTCATGTCGTAGGAGATAATTATCTCCTACTATAGAAACATGATGTGGTGGGATCCACTACCTATTAAAAGAAAGAAAAAAAGAAAAATGATGGCACAACTATTGATGTGAGAGTAACATGAGATAGTTATTTCATGTAAAATGAGACAATGATTTCCCTTTGTCCAATTATATGAAACTTTTTGGAAAAGAGGTGGATTGGACTTGGCTGAAACTCCCTTTTAGGCAATCTAGACCTGGAGGAGAAGTTAGAAAAATGGGATACTTTCTGGGGTGTTGTTTTCCAACTTTTCCAAGGGTTTCTCCATCTTTTCCAAGGATTTCTGGCTCTATGATCAAACCAACCAATAACATTAGGAAAACTATGGAACCAAATATCACAAGGATACTGTCACGATCCCATTTACAAGTACAAAACTTAAAGTCCCATATTAGTTGTATGGGCAACTAATGTGAGGATTATAAGTCTTGGGCATTCTCATCCTTTGAGTTATGGCTATTGTCCATGCTAGATTGCAGGTTCATCATGATGGTATGTAGAGCGTGGTCAAGATCATGAGTGATAATGGTATCGAAAGGATTGGCCTCTATGTTATGGCTAAGTTGTCGCGTGTTCCTGAAGGTTTGAGACTTGCATATAAAATGAAGAGTAAATATCCTTTTTCGTCCCTGACAATTTTCACGGAGCCCCTTTTGGTCCCCAACAATAAAAAAGGCTCATTTTGGTCCTTAATTTCACAAAAATAGGGCCACGTTTGTCCTTCCATTAGTTGGCGTCCAACGGCCCAACTAACGGAGCACACGTGGAACGTTAGTTTGTTGAGTCACCATTAAGTATGCCATCGTGGAAGTAATACAACGCCATTTTGAACATACCTTATGTCTTCTTGGAGTTTTGGATAGTTGACCTAGCATCGAAGGCCCTAGTAAGAAGTAATTACGCTAGTGCAAGCAAAGTCACAGTGAAAGTCTCGTCTCTAGATATTAACTTATTTCAGAATGTCATACCTGCAATCAATCCTCTCTTTTTATAAAAATGAAAAAGGAAATAAAGGATGAAGAAAGCATGAGAATGGGTATATGACAGGGGAGGAAGAATAAGTTTTCTCTCTAATCAATTTGCATTGCTACGTTATTTTAATCATCTCTGTACATTGCTATGTTGCTAACTACTATAAAAATAAATATCATTTTTGGTCCCTAACAAAAAATTCGGTCCCCACTTTAGTCCATTATAAAAAAATTAGTCACCTGGTCCCTATGAAATTGAAAGTGGATCCATTTTGATCTTTTCGAGAGACTAATGTAGGTCTTTTTTGAATTTGTGAGAAACCACGATTTTAACTAAATTGATCCACTTTAAAAATTTTAGGGACCCCGAGACAAATATCTTTTTGTAAGGTACTAAAATGGGGACCATATTTTTTGTTAGGGACTTAAAATGATATTTACTCCCCTAATATATATATTGAATCAAGAGACAAATAAGGACATGAAACCAAGAAAAAAAAAAGTGAAATAAATTTTTTTATGTCCACACTTGTGGGCATTTGCCCGCAAGTGGGTCCACCACTGTCTTCGCACACATCAAGTTGAGTTCTCATCTAGTTGCGCCGCACCCATACCTATTTTCAGTTTTCTCTTTCACCATGCTGCACCTTCAATACCGAACGCCCACTGTCAGGAACTGTCTTTCTTTCACCATGCTGCACCTTCAAGACCGAACGCAAGTGGGTCCACCACTGTCTTCACACACATCAAGTTGAGTTCTCATCTAGTTGTGCCGCACCCATACCCATTTTCAGTTTTCTCTTTCACCATGCTGCACCTTCAAGACCGAACGCCCACTTGAGTCATAACTACCTTTTAATTTTGTGTGTTATTTGCATAAAAAGACTAATGCAATGGATCAATTTGGTTCATTTGAATATTACATGGTTCTAAAGTTAACGGTGCAGGCGGTTTGAGCTTCGATGTGGAAAACACTACTGTAGTCTCAATATGTTCATGCCTAGTGATCATTCGTATATCGGTTTGAGATTCATATGTTAAAACCATTGTAATATACGAATAAACGAAATTATAATATTACATACGAATGAACAAAGGAACAAAATTGTAATATACGAATGAAAGAATGAATGAAATTGTAATATTATATACGAATGAACGAAATTATAATATTACATACAAATGAACGAAATTGTAATATACCGAATCATACTACCATTCTTCATAAACCGAATCATTTCATTTAAGGCCAAATTTGTTTCAGGTTTTGAAATCTTTGAAGAAGCGGCGTAGTTACTACTACTACCTTTCTTCTCTTCTCTACAGCTCTATTGCCCGAAATCTTTTTCAATAATTCAAATATTTTTTGTTCGTGAGCCTTGGAGAATGGGCCTTTACAGTTTTTCCTATCCTCCTCAACCTTCTTATCAGACTGTATAGGGTTGTTCTCAGTAGCGGATCCCGACCCAGGTTGCAAACCAAAAATCGGGTCATCAACAACACTGCCTTCATTTTAGAAGCGGGTTGCAAAGATGATATTGGTTGATGATTTTCTTCTTCTTTGTCATCGTCCTCTTCAGTTGAAGCTCTTTCGTCTTCCTCTCTAGATGAAGCTGCTACTTCTTCTTTGGCTTCACGACAAAGCCATGAGTGGATCATCAAGAGGAGAAGGGCATTTTCTCCGTGACACAGAAAATTGGGACTAAGGTTTTAAGGGGAGAGGAAGAGTTAAACGCTGCTTAGTGACTATAGTTACAATGATTTTCTTCAATAGCACTTCATTTGGAAACTCAAAACATAGGTAAGTTGCAAGTAAAACCTTTCAACTGGTCATTAATTCTTGTTTGTTTAGTTTTTTTCTCGTAATTGGTGAGTTGTCATTTTGCTGTTACATGTTAAGCTTTATATTTTTGCAAATGCTGTCAACTGATGAGATGTTACATTCGTATATCATTTTGAGCTTCATATGTTAGAACCGTTGTAATATACGAATGAACGAATAAACGAAATTATAATCTTACATACGAATGAACAAAGGAACAAAATTGTAATATACAAATTAAAGAATGAATGAAATTCTAATATTACATACGAAAGAACGAAATTGTAATATTACATACAAATGAACGAGATTGTAATATACCTAATCATACTACCATTCTTCATAAATAGAATCATTTCATTCAAGGCCAAATTTGTTTCAGGTTTTGAAATCTTTGAAGAAGCGGCGTAGTTACTACTACTACCTTACTTCTCTTCTATACAACTCTATTGACCGAAATCTTTTTCAATAATTCAAATAATTTCTGTTCGTGAGCCTTGGAGAATGGGTCTTCACAATTTTCCCCATCCTCCTTATCAAAGTGTATAGGGTTGTTCTCAGTAGCGGATCCCGACCCGGATTGCAAACCAAAAATCGGGTCATTAACAACACTGCCTTCATTTTAGAAGCAGGTTGCAAAGATGATGTTGGTTGATGATTTTCTTCTTCTTTGTCATCGTCCTCTTCAGTTGAATCTCCTTCGTCTTCCTCTCTAGATGAAGCTGCTACTTCTTCTTCGCCTTCGTGCAACAAAGCCGTGAGGGGTTCATCAAGAGGAGAAGGGCTTTTTTTCCGTGAAATGGAAAATTGTGATTAAGGTTTTGAGGGGAGAGGAAAAGTTAAACACTGCTTAGTGACTATAGTTACAATGATTTTCTTCGATAACATTTCATTTGGAAACTCAAAGCATAGGTAAGTTGCAAGTAAAACCTTTCAACTGGTTATTAATTCTTATTTGTTTAGTTTTTTTTTCTCGTAATTGGTGTGTTGTCATTTTGATGTTACATGTTAAGCTTTATATTTTTGCAAATGTTGTCAACGAATGAAATGTTACATTCATATATCAGTTTGAGCTTCATATGTTAGAACCATTGTAATATACGAATAAACGAATAAACGGAATTATAATCTTACATTCGAATGAACAAAGGAACAAAATTGTAATATACGAATGAAAGAATGAATGAAATTGTAATATTACATACAAATGAACGAAATTGTAATATTACATATAAATGAACGAAATTGTAATATACCGAATCATACTAGATTCTTTATAAACTGAATCATTTCATTCAAGGCCAAATTTGTTTTAGGTTATGAAATCTTCGAAGAAGCGGCGTAGTTACTACTACTACCTTTCTTCTCTTCTCTACAGCTCTACTGACCGAAATCTTTTTCAATAATTCAAATAATTTCTGTTTGTGTTGAGATATATAAAATCATTAACATAGCCTCACACAACAGCTTAAGCTTTTGGGTTGAATTGGTTCTTTACATGGTATCAGAGCCTCGTGTTCCGGGTTCGATCCTCGTCGCCCCCCACTTTCTTTCAAGTGGAATTTATTTCTTCGCACAGGTAGGAGGGCCTGTGCATTGTCCACCCTTCAAGCTCAGTGGGCTCTCGTGTGAGGGGGCGTGTTGAGATATATAAAACCATTAACGTAGGCTCACCCAACAACTTAAGCTTTTGGGTTGAATTGGTTCTTTACAGTTCGTGAGCCTTGGAGAATGGGCCTTCACATTTTTCCCCATCCTCCTCAACCTCCTTATCAGACTGTATAGGGTTGTTCTTAGTAGCGGATCCCGACCCGGATTGCAAACCAAAAATCGGGTCATCAACAACACTGCCTTCATTTTAGAAGCGGGTTGCAAAGATGATGTTGGTTGATGATTTTCTTCTTCTTTGTCATCGTCCTCTTCAGTTGAAGCTCCTTCGTCTTCCTCTCTAGATGAAGCTGCTACTTCTTCTTCACCTTCGTGCGACAAAGCCGTGAGTGGTTCATCAAGAGGAGAAGATTTTTTCCGTGACATGGAAAATTGAGATTAAGGTTTTGAGGGGAGAGGAAGAGTTAAACGCTGCTTAGTGACTATAGTTACAATGATTTTCTTCGATAGCACTTCATTTGGAAACTCAAAGCATAGGTAAGTTGCAAGTAAAACCTTTCAACTGGTCATTAATTCTTGTTTGTTTAGTTTTTTTTTTTTGTAATTGGTGTGTTGTCATTTTGCTATTACATGTTAAGCTTTATATTTTTGCAAATGCTGTCAACTGATGAAATGTTATGGTAGTTAAAATCTCAAGTTATCTTTACGATTTTATGTTTTTACGATTTTTTTTAATCAAAACAATTTTACAATTTTTTTTAGAAGCACATTAGAATCCAAAGGATTCACATTAAGTCGAAGCAAGACTGAGTATATGAAGTGTGAGTTTTCTCTGGTACGAGATGGGGACCAAGAGCCCGTGCATTTAAGTGGTCAAGAGGTACTCAAAAAAGATGCTTTTAAATACTTGGGCTCTATTTTACAAAAAGGTGGAGAGATTGATGAGGATGTAAATCACAGAATCAGAGCATGGTGGATGAAATGGCGCAGTGCATCTGGGTTTTTGTGTGATCGAAAAATTCCCCTTAAGTTAAAAGAAAAATTCTATAAAATGGCAGTAAGACCGGTAATGCTATATGGAACGGAATGCTGGCCAGCACATAGGCAACATGAGCATAAGATGGGAGTAGCAGAGATGAGGATGTTAAGTGGATGTGTGGTTACACAAGGATGGATAAGATAAGAAATGAAGATATTCGACGAAAGGTCGGAGTAGTACCGGTAGCCGAGAAGATGAGAGAACATAGATTGAGGTGGTTTGGGCACGTGATGAGAAGGCCCCTGGATGCTCCTGTAAGAACAGAGGTTTGTTACCAAGAGCTCAACACAAAAAGAGGCAGAGGTTGGCCGAAACTTACTTTGGGGAAGGTAGTAAAACAAGATTTAATGGAGTGAGATATAGATCGGCGGACGGTATGTCTTAGAACGGGATGGAGAAAAGCTATAAGTATGGTGGAGGGTTAGACCCGTTGTTATTCCTATGTTTCAGATGGTACCTTTTTAGTCATTTTCCCCTTCATTTCCCCCACTTCTTCTTGTCCCTTTCTTTTTTACTTTTATTTATTTAAATATATATATATATATATTATTATAATTATTATTACTTTTTTATTTTTTATTTTATTTTATTTTTCAACCGTCTTATATCTTTCACGTGGGTTCATCTACCTCCGGTCCCAATTAATTTGGGATAAATGTGATGTTGATGTTGAAAACAATTTTACAATATTCCAAATTACGTTTTTATGTTTTTTTTACGTTAGAATACAAAAGAAGAAGATTGGATTGGTTTAGTTATTATGGAATTGGGTAATTGGAAACAAGAGTTTAAAGGCCCAAATTTGAGAGAAATGCAGGGATAGGTTGAGAGAAGCCCAATTAGAAAAGTAGGAAGATGAGAGTGAGGGGGTTACCAGGTCTAAGCCCATAAGTAAATATAAATTTTACCCAAAAAAAAAGAAAATATATTCAGAAAAATTGGAAAATAATATATATATATATATATATATATATATATATATATGGGCAAGATTATCTTACACCGATATAAGACTAATAAGTCTTACACCAAATCTTAAACATTGATTTTCTGCATCTAACGGTTAAGATTTATTAGGTTTCACTCTTTAATTAATTTTTAATTCCCAATAAATCTCAACCGTTAGATGCACAGAAATCAACGGTTAAAATTTGGTGTAAGATTTACTATTCTTACACCGGTGTAAGTTGATCCTACCTCATATATATATATATATATATATATAAAAGTTTGTTACAGGCAAGAGGAATAGGGGAGCTCCTGCGTGGGCAAAGGATTTTGTAGTGAATGTATAGGTGGTTTTGGTGGGTGTTGTAACATGATGCTGTAATATTCTGTATAGTAGGTTGTTAGGATAAGTGGGTGAGGTGGCAGACGGTTAGATGAGTGAAACCACGTGGCCATTGTTTGTTATGCATGTGAGTAGTCAGTTGGGAAATATAAGGACATGTGTAACAGAAAGATTCAATTCATTCAATAATCAAAAAGTGTATTCTTCTTCCTCTTTTCCTTCTTGTTCTTCTTGTTTCTTCGAAGGGTTCTTTTCCCTTACATTGGTGCTTTCATCTTCGGACTCTTGCACTCGCGATGAGGATCCAGGAACTTGCTGAGGAGTTAGGCTCTTTTCAAACGCGTGTTGATCGCAGTTTGGAAGACATGCAACATCGTTTCGTTGATCATCAATCACAGTTTGTGAACATCAACAGTCAGCTTCAACAAATTCATGCAGCGATTGTAGGTTTTGAGAATCGGATGGTGGATCATGCTTCTTCGAAACCGCATTCAGTTTCAAGTACTGCAGAATCTTCTGCACAGAATTCATTCAGGTTCGATCCTAATGATTCAAGGAATGTTATGCGTTCGGTTAAAATGGAATTGCCTTCTTTTGATGGGAGGGATCCAGTGAGTTGGATTTTTCGTACGGAGTTATATTTTGGCCTGCATCAGATACCAGATGCTCTCAAGGTTCGACTAGCAGGCATGAAAATGGAAGGCGTGGCTGGTCCATGGTTTCAGTGGCTGTTTAGTGGGGGCACAATTCCTACGTGGGAGGCGTTCACAAGTGCTCTGCAACAACGTTTTGGTGGTACCACATACACTGATCTTCGAGGAGTTTTATCCAAGCTAACTCAAGAAGGTGCTCTTAGTGATTACATCAGAAGTTTTGAGGCTTTAATTAATCAGGTAACAGAGTTTTCTGATGCAGTTCTCATGAGTCTTTTCGTTTCTGGTTTACAAGCTGACTTGAGAAGAGCTATCCAATTGCATAAACCCATTTCCTTGCATCAAGCAATGCAATTGGCCTTGACATATGAAGCACATTACACGGAATTGCGTGTATCCTTGTCTTCTGTTTCTAAGAAATTATATCCCAAGGCTATACCCCCTGACCACTATAATTCAACCACAACTTTTGCACCACACACCAAACCCAGTTTTCCAGCCTTACCTTCTACGGTATCTTCTCATAAACCATCTTTTCCAGCCTTACCACCAGCTCCTTCCAATAGGAGAGTGTCTAATGAGTACTTACAAAAGAGAAGGGATCTTGGATTGTGTTATACATGTGATGAAAAATGGAATTCTAAGCATGTCTGTAAAGGCAAGATGTTGCTTATGATGGGCAGTGCTGACGATGAAGTTGTGGACAGTGAGGACAGTATAGTTTGGCAACCTGAGCAGTTGTCCCATGATTCTGTTGAGGCTGTATCACACCACATGGATGCAGCACTTCATTCCATGGAGAGTGACCAAAATCCTCGAGCTTTGCAGTTTGAAATTCATTTGAATGGAAGGTTAGTCCTTATTCTTATAGACTCGGGGAGTTCTCACAATTTTGTGCAAAAGGACTTAGCTCACAGCTTGGGTTTACAGATGGTTAAAATTCCCAAAATGAGGGTGTTTTTGGGCAATGGTGATTTTTTGGTTTGTGACAAGAAATGTCCAGCTGTGGTGTTGAATATTCAAGGACATGTTTTTGTGGTGGATCTTTGGATTGTTGACCTCACTGGTTTGGGAATTATTTTGGGCATCATGTGGTTGTGTTCTTTGGGAATAGTTATTCATGACTACAATGATCTTTCAATGGAATTTAATTGGAACAATCAGAGAATATTACTCAAGGGACAGGGAGGCTGTCATTCGGATCCAGCTGTTGAATGCTTGGCCTTATCTTCCTTGTTGCTGCACCATCTGCTGTTCCCTCTAATTCTACTGATTGTTTAGCAGAATTGTCATCAGTGAAGGATAAAATTCCTTTGGCTGTTTGGAACATTTTGGTTCTCTATCAACTTGTTTTCCAAGTACCACAAGGACTTCCTCCTTCAAGGGAATATGATCATGCTATTCACTTGGTTGAAGGTTCCCAGCCAGTAAGTGTGAGGCCTTATCGTTATGGCCATAACCAGAAAACAGAAATTGAGAAGCAAGTTGCAGAGTTGTTGGCTTCTGGTTTCATCAAGGTTAGTAGGAGTTCTTTTTCTTCACCAGTGTTGCTTGTAAAGAAGCATGATCAATCATGGCGGATGTGTATTGATTATAGAGCTTTAAATAAAATCACTATAAGGGATCGTTTTCCAATCCCTACTATAGATGAACTCCTTGATGAATTAAAAGGAGCCAGTGTGTTTTCAAAGCTTGATTTAAGGAGTGGCTATCATCAAATTCGGTTGCTTCCTCAAGATACCATCAAGACAGCTTTTAGAACCCATGATGGACACTATGAATTTTTGGTTATGCCATTTGGTTTAACAAATGCTCCTTCTACATTTCAATCGGCAATGAATCAAATGTTCAAACCTTACTTGAGACGTTTTATCATAGTGTTTTTCGATGACATTTTGATATATAGTGTCTCACTTGATGATCATTTGCTTCATTTGAGAGTGGCTTTGGAGTGCTTAAAACAGAATCAGTTCAAGGTCAAGTTGAGTAAATGTGGCTTTGCTTTGGGGGAGATTGATTACTTGGGGCACCTTGTGTCAGGAGAGGGTGTTAAAGCAGATCCCAAGAAGATTTCTGCCATGGTGGATTGGCCTCAACCAAAGAGTGTCAAACAGCTGAGAGGCTTTATTGGTCTCACTGGCTATTATAGAAGGTTCATCAAGCAATATGCTACCATAGCAGCTCCTTTAACTGACTTGTTAAAGAGTACATCTTTTACTTGGAGTGATGAGGCTGATATAGCTTTCAAGTTGCTCAAGAATTCCATGACTTCAACCCCAGTTCTGGTGTTGCCAGATTTTTCTCTTCCATTTGTGGTTGAGACTGATGCATCTTCCATTGGCATTGGGGCTGTGTTGCTTCAAAATAGCAGACCAATTTCTTATTTTAGCAAGAAGTTAGGTCCACGAATGAGGGTTGCATCCACATATGTCAGAGAATTATATGCTGTCACTGAATCTGTGAAGAAATGGAGACATTATCTCCTTGGTTCCAAGTTTGTTATCCGGACTGATCATAGAAGTTTGAAGGAATTGCTCTCACAAACCGTTCAAACCTTGGAACAACAAAGGTATGCTTGTAAATTGATGGGTTATGATTTTGTCATTGAATATAAGCCTGGTAGCTCTAATGTTGTGGCTGATTCACTGTCTCGCATGTATGAGGAAGAACATTTGGGTGCTGTCTTGTCCTTGATATCAGAGGTTAATTTTGATATCATTGATCAAATCAAGGAAGAAAATGCTACTGATCCTGAATTGCTTTCCTTACATTCCAAATTAAGCAATGAAGTGTCTATTGACCCTCAGATTACAGCACGTGAAGGAGTTTTGTATCATAAAAATCGCTTGTTGTTGAGTTCAAAGTCTCAGTTGAAGCAGGTTTTGATGACTGAGGCCCATGCTACTCCAATTGGTGGTCATGCTGGTGTGACCCGAACTTTGCTTCGTCTGTCAGCCTCCTTCTATTGGCCAAACATGCGCAAAGAAGTCACTGACTTAATAAAGAATTGTGCAATTTGTCAGATGGTGAAAACAGCAACATCTCCTCCCTATGGCTTGCTGCAGCCCTTACCCATTCCAGAGGGGGTGTTCGAAGACCTTAGCATGGATTTCATCACTGGTTTACCATTATCTCGTGGCTTCTCCATCATTTTTGTAGTGGTGGATCGATTATCGAAGTATGCACATTTTGGTGCATTGGCCAATCCTTATACAGCGGCTAAAGTGGCATCTCTATTTTGTGACATGGTGGTGAAATTGCATGGCTATCCTAAGACCATTGTGTCTGACAGGGATAGTGTCTTCCTCAGCCAGTTTTGGACCTTGTTGTTCAAGTTCAGTGGAACCAAGCTGCATACTAGTACTGCTTATCATCCTCAATCAGATGGGCAGACTGAAGTGACAAACAAGTACTTAGAACAATATCTCAGGGCTTTCTGTTCTGATGAAAATCACAAGTGGTCCTTATATCTGAATTGGGCTGAACTACATTACAACACAGCTCATCATGCTTCCATTGGTATGAGCCCCTTTCAAGCTTTGTATGGAAAACTGCCACAGATCATTCCTTATTATCCCAAAGGCTTGGTGAAGGTCGAAGCTGTAGATACAGCTTTGATTCATAGAAATGAGTTGCTAGCTCAGTTGAAGCATCACTTGCAAGGAGCTCGGAATCGCATGAAAGTACAGGCGGATAAACATAGGAAGGATATCTCACTGGCAGTAGGTGATATGGTGTTGGTGAAGCTTCAACCGTATAGGCAAATGTCTGTAGTCCGAAGGTCCAATCAGAAACTGGCTAAGAGATATTTTGGTCCATTTCCTATCATTCGGGTTTTGAGTCCAGTTGCTTATCAATTGCAACTTCCAGCGGGTTGTAAAATCCATCCTTCGTTCCATGTTTCGGTTTTGAAACCATTTCGCGGACACCATCCTGATCTGATTCCATCGGTGCCTGAATTCAGTCATGATAATAACCCAGTTCAGCAACCAATATTTGTGCTAAAATCTCGCACAGTTGTTGCTGACCACAAAGATGTCACTCAATGGTTGGTGCAGTGGTCCCATTCTTTGCCTGAGGATGCGTCTTGGGAAGATGAAGATTTTCTCAAGTATCACTATCCCACCTTGAACCTTGAGGACAAGGTTGTTTTGGAAGACATGGGTATTGTTACAGGCAAGAGGAATAGGGGAGCTCCTGCGTGGGCAAAGGATTTTGTAGTGAATGTATAGGTGGTTTTGGTGGGTGTTGTAACATGATGCTATAATATTCTGTATAGTAGGTTGTTAGGATAAGTGGGTGAGGTGGCAGACGGTTAGATGAGTGAAACCACGTGGCCATTGTTTGTTATGCATGTGAGTAGTCAGTTGGGAAATATAAGGACATGTGTAACAGAAAGATTCAATTCATTCAATAATCAAAAAGTGTATTCTTCTTCCT
Organism: Gastrolobium villosum; assembly: GCA_032173675.1. NCBI lineage: Eukaryota > Viridiplantae > Streptophyta > Magnoliopsida > Fabales > Fabaceae > Gastrolobium > Gastrolobium villosum. The sequence goes on along the minus strand of JAVKPL010013262.1, from coordinate 47,382 downwards.
CTTTTCCTTCTTGTTCTTCTTGTTTCTTCGAAGGGTTCTTCTCCCTTACAGAGTTTAGATTTTTACGGGCCATGAATGAAAAGTCAATGTACAAGGAAGGCCCAGGTTGAAAAATATACAAAAAGGGTAAAAATAAAATTGGGTTAAGTGTTGCTGAAATTATTTTCAGGCCATGCATAAATATTAGAGAATTAAAGGTGGGCCCAAAAATAGGAGAATAAAAAATAAAAATAAAGGTATCGAAAGGATTGGCCTCTATGTTATGGCTAAGTTGTAGCGTGTTCCTGAAGGTTTGAGACCTGCATATAATATGAAAAAGATTATGAAACTTTAGAAGGTGGAGAATGGCAGGTGTAGAGGTACGGATACAATCAATAGAGTTACATATAAGTTGAATTGGGATGGTGGTTAAATGCATGTTCAGGAGGATATAAAGGATGGGACAGTAGGCATTGTGGTTTGAGATTTGTTGGAATTTATATATATATAAATTGTGTAGACAATCTATTGGTTATGAATAAGAAGTTTGGTAGTGAAAGGGTGTGTCTTTTCGTCGACAAACAGATGTATCTTTTCATCCGAACGGACGTGTCGTTTCATCCGAACGGACATGTTGTTTCATCCTTGAATGGGTGCCTTTTCATGTTGAACGAATGTGTCTTTTCGTGTCCAACGGATGTGTTGTTTCGTCGTCGAATAGGTGCCTTTTGAAACGTGTCCGTTCGGATGAAACGACACATCCGTTCGGATGAAACGACACATCCGTTCGGATGAAACGACACATCCGTTCGTCGATGAAAAGACACACCCTTTCACTACCAAACTTCTTATTCATAACCAATAGATTGTCTACACAATTTATATATATATATATATATATATATATATATATATATATATTCCAACAGAAGATTCACGAAAGAACACATTAGGATTCCCACTCTCTCGACAACGTTGGATGAAATAGTTTACTCGATATTTATTTAATATTTTTGCTTGGTCGAAGGCATCCTCACTGCTTGCCTCAAGTTGATGAAAGAATGGTTTGGCTTCTATTACCCACTCCAACGGACCATCATCAAACTTTTCAAAGGAGACACTTTCGTATACATCATCAGATTCTGCAAGTTCGAGGAAGTCCTTGCATGTTAGCTTCATGCTAGTCATGTCTTCCAAAGAACGGAATGCAATCTTCCGAAATATTACTAATATCACTTCAGATGGGAGGCTTGAGAGCGACACAACATTGATCATCTCCATTTTTAAGCGCTTGTTTGAGGATGAAGCAGCCATGCAACTTGGTTTTTTTGTTGGATATTGAATATTGTTCATAAATTGAGATGGACTAATTGAATATTGTTGATAAATTGAGATGGACTAATACATATGAACTAATACAGACTCAAACACCGCGAAATGAAGTAATACATTTGAGAGAAACGAAGAGACGATTGGCGGTGGCGGTACATTGTAATTATGGCTTATCATTATCCATATGCAGATAACTTGGAAAATGAAACGCCACCCTTTTTCATTTTTCAGATATGGGTTTAGAAATACAAAGCGTTGGTGGAGTAGGTAATCAGTCAAATGGGGTTATCAGAAAAGAAAAGAAAAATCAATAAACATACAATCTGAATGAGACAGATGGACGATGGAACGTCATCTTCTTCCTTCCAGGTTCTTCTTCCACGTTTTATTTTATTTTTTTTTTATTTTTTCAAACAACATATATAGCCATAATTAATTAAAAATTACTTACAACTATTACAATGTTATCTGATACATAATGAAACTTTATTTTTTGAAAAACATATTTGTTAATGCATAAAATTTTGTATTTTGTTTATTTTTTGAATCAAAATTTATCAAATTTATATAAAAATTCAGACACTTAAGTGGTATAAAAATAAATCTTATATTTTTTGTTTATTTTAAATAGCCAAAAAATCAGTATTATTAATAGCATTTAGAAAAAAACATTTATTTAATGAAATAAGCATATTCATCATTTGTCGGGAAACCAACTTTTTGCAAAAAAAAATTGTATTTAATTTTGTTGGTAACAGAACTTTAATGAGTGGTATAAAAATAAATCTTTTATTTTTTGTTTAATTTAAGTAGCTGAAAATTCAGTATTATTAATACCATTTTGAAAAGAAAAAAAAAGTGATTACTTAATGAAATAAGCATATTCATCATTTGTTGGGAAACCAATTTTTTGAAAAAAAAATACCATATCCAACGCTGATTGTTTAATTTATTCCAATAAATCGGTATTTGAATTTAAAAAAAATATATTTATTTTTGTTGGTAACAGAAGTTTAATGGTATAATTAATATTTTTAATTAGGTTATATAATTTTGCTATTTAATTTATTTATTATATAGAACCTTAAATATATACACACATGAGGTGTATAAAATCATTAGTTGAATTTAAATTCAAAATGTATTTTTTTGTTGGTAACAGAAGTTTAATGGTATAATTAATATTTTTAATTTGGTTATATAATTTTGTTATTTAATTTATTTATTTTACAGAACCTTAAATATATACATGAGGTGTATAAAATCATTAGTTGAATTTAAATTCAAAAATGTATTTTACAATATTACAATGAGGAATATTTTTCTACAATAAAAGGTCATATAACGATAAGTCACAAATGCAGCGTTCATGAAGTTTCATTTGTTGTGAAAACTCCTGAGTAATTATGGTGAATTTCCAAACACACGTAATAAAATATATTAATATGCATACGGAAATTGTTATCAGAGAAATATTAGCCAAAAAAATTGGATTAAACAATTCAAATATTTCATCCTATATAAGATGTTCAACAAAATATGAAATGCATACTTCAAAATTAAATCGTCCAAGATGAAAAAAACCAAACAGCCAAATAAATTAAAAGGCAAAACATAACAATGATAATAACACCAGCAAAGTCTAAAGCCAAATATAAAAGACTTTTTCGAAAATAATCTGTCCAAAAATGAAATTTGCCCTTTCAAAAAATGACTTCATTAATCTACCAAGTTGTCTTCATTCGCTGCATCAAAACTTACACTAACAAAAAAAATGGTAATATATCATTAAGGTGCATTACAAAAATTATTATACAGTGTTTGACATGAGTACTAACAATTTCTCCAATTTAATTTTTTAATTGTATGGACAACAGAGCGTTCACCAATTTCGTCTATAAATTCATTAGAATTGACAGACGGTGTCATCATAGACAGAGAATCATTAACAGGATCTGCACTTTCACATGTCTGACTCGCAACATCCTGACGGAAAAAAAAATTATGGGATGATGAAAATCAAGATTGATAAGAATGCATAAAAATATTTAAAGTTAATTTATTTTAACTTACCGCAGCTCTTCCATTTTCAGCAGCAACAATGTCATTGTCGAAAGCTTGATCAAACAGAGTTTCATACTGTGATTGTTTGGTAGAAGAAAAGGAAGATATAAAAGAAAAATATATGCAAGGCAACTATATGAAAGAAGCGACAAACACAAAACAAAAAAAAAGTACATTTAATTCTGTTGCAGACTTAATGAAGGAAGACATAATAGTTTCGTCGGTGCACACTTTAGAAACTTGATATTTAGGCTCACTATATGAGTCAAAAAAAAATTTTCTAACATTAATCTTGAACAACATGGACTTGTCAATAAGAACATCAAATTCTTTTGGATAATGTTCCAAATCAGCACCCTAGAAAAAAAGAAAAAAAAAAATAAGATTCCAACCAATAAAAATATCAAAATTTAGAACTAATTAATATTACAACAGTTGATGAACACAGCGTTGGGCAAAAATAGAATATCAACCCTCTTGTATTGCAATTCACGCAAATCAGAAGCACTCATACCCAACAAAGTAACACAATCTCTATCAAAGAGAATGAACGATTCAGAATCGGTGTTATCAACAACTCTGACTTGAACACTGAATCTATAATATAATATAATTATTATTATCAGCGTCAATTACGTAGTATAAGAAAACATTAAAAATCAAAATAATTTGTTCGACAAAATATCTCACCTTGGTTGATAACCACTCCAATGTTTTTGGCAGTTTTTACAAATCCATTTCTCAAAATCTTCACAAACAGAATACGAGCATTTCTTACAGATTTATACCACCAGTTGTATTTAGTCTCAATTGCTTTGATAGTTCCGTAAGCAATACACGTCATAACCTAGAAAAAAATAACATTAATGACAATTAAAAATAAATAAAAATAATTTAAAAAAGATAGCATAACTTTATCCCAATCACAAATATTCACCTCGGTAGAAATTTTAATATCAGTAATACACTTTCTTTCTGTATTTTTAATAAAATCATTCTTAAAGGAATATGTCGATTGAGTAGACAACTGGGACAATCCACGAATACAATCCGCTGAAACATTTAAACGCAACATATAAATTACGAATCCAAACATACACAAATTTCATAACAGAACTTATACTGAATAATAGAGTTGCAACGGTCATAAAAAATATTTCTTACTGTTTCTTGAATTCAATAATTTCTGTTACATTCGAATCTATAATGAGACGCGTTGTATATCTTGTATTAGTTATTGACTTTTGACCTACACAATTAAAAGAGAAAAAAAAAACTGAAAGAGCTACTGTTAAAAAAAAAGTAATAGAAGGAGATAGAGAAAATAAATATTTATTGAAATTTTTTAATAAAGAATAAAATTAAATATGAAGACAAATACCTCTGAAATCCTTCATCTTTGCAAGATGAACTATTATAACATTCTGAGAAGTCTAATTATTTGCCAAAAAACTCTGCACTTCATCAACATAATGCTCCCATAATGTGCATTCAAGTTTGTGACCTCTTTTTTTTCGCAGAGGTTTTTAAAAAAATATACACAACTCATTACAGACATCAATTTACCACACATAAAATAAATTACACATACTTATTCAAAATCGTTACAACAAAAAATACCTGAGATTGTCAAGCTCCAACACAATTTTTTTTGCTTTCCTACCAAACACATCATGCTTTTCAACTTCGCTAGTTCCAGTCAGTAAACCGATGACATCTACAGAAAAAGTAATTCAGATTAATGAAAATAATTTTTTCCAAGTAAATAAATTATTAAAAAAATAACAAAAGAATACATTACCCAATAAATAAGGAGAGATCATTTTTTGCTATATAATAAAATCAAACTCGACAAAATTGAAACAATTGACAGGTATGGTAGCATCAACAATGGCCTTAACATCTGTCCTCAAGTTGAAAGAATTTTTGTAAACATGCCTAGTTGCCTTAAAACCTTCACCATTCAATCCAACTCCAAAATTTCTAATAAAGTACTCTTCCATTTCTATAATTTTTTTTTTCTAACTTGCAAATTCCCTCTGACAGTAACATGGATCGTAGAACCCTACATAATTCAAACATAAATTAGCAAGAAGAATCGAAGAATTAGAAGAAAAAAAAGAGAGAGAAAAATATAAAAATAAGTTTGCAACCAAAAAATACATGTTCATATGCCAGAATCATCTCCAGATTGTCATCGAATCCCTTTTTTCTCATAATTAGGGACCTTCCAAGTCCTAATGGCCCTAACCTTAATCCTACAATCATCCTTAGAGGAATTTAGATCTTTTATAAAATCATATTTTGAAAACATGACTAAAGCAGGAAGTAGAAGAAGGGAATAACAGCGAATGAGAAGAAGAAGGAAGAAAAAAAGCAAGATACTGAAGAAGATGAATGATTCGACCAGAGAAAAATGGAGGGTTCATGTAAAAAATGATAACAATGGGGAGAAAAGGCATTAGAAGTCTGAGAGAGACATTGGGACATTCAAAACATTGAATAATTACTTTCAGTTTCCAATGGGGTATAACAGTAGTAATTATTACGTTCATCAATTACCAAGGAAAGAAATAGGTGAGATTTAAATTGGATGTCTGCCACTAATATATTTTCGGACTTACAAATATTTTTATTTTGTATTTATTTATTTAATGTTCGAAATTCAAATTTCAAATGTCTACCAAAACAGGAAACTTTTTAAATTGTTGTAGAGTGAACACAAACATCAAATTCAAGGAGAATGCGACACATCATAAAAGTTTCCAATAAACGATTTTACTTTAGAATAATATAGAAGATTTTTATACTACTCATAATAGGGTAATATCCCTCTCTCTCTCTCTCCTCAACCCATTTCATTTCATTTTATTGGTTAGACATACCTTTTAAATGATTTTATTTTATATTATGTTGTTTGGAAGTATATTGAATTTATGAATCTTTGTGGAATTATTAGTGTTGTTGATCGTATATTTAGTTTGGATAAATTTTTGTTGTCTTATTTTTTCTTTTAACATGCTAAGCAAGACTTTTATTTTTTGTAAATAAGCCAAGCAACAGGCCGATAATTATATTCCTAACAGGTAACAGGTTAGGTGAGACAGACACGTTTAAACATAGACTTAGCCATTCAAGACCAAAGCTCAGACTCGTTAACAACCCTAGGCCTCAAACACTTTTATGTGTGTGTAGGAGATAAATGGAAGTAAATTTATCTCCTACAATATAAAAATACACTAAACCCAAAAAAATCAACTGCTAAAATCTATGTTAGCAAGTTGGTATATTTGAGAGAATATTTACTTTTTGTAAGTTAGAAGTAGGGTCTAAAAGATATCTAAATGAGATTAAGGTTATATTGTAATAAAATAATATTATTAACTAAAAACAAAGATTCAAATACATCAGGTATCACAACCGTCCCCTCAGGCCCTCAACTTATATATATATATATATATATATATATATATATATATATATATATATATATATATATATATAGTAAAGGAAGAAAAAAAAGGATAGTTAGCATTAGCCAACCATATAGAATTTGAGGTGGTCTTAATCTGGGCTAAATTTTAAAAAATTAGTTATAATATATAATTATATAATTAATTATAATTTGACCCATGCTAAAATTTATAATTAGTCCCTATCTAAAAATTAAAATATATTTGGTAAGATATTTGAGTAAGTTGTATTAGGTTATGTGTTCAATTTTTACTTGTATAAAAAAAATGAAAGTATATCTCTCATGGTGTGCAAAAAACTGGTTCAGTTGCCCTACCCTTAATCTAACCCATAAATACCTATTTTTTTGAACTGGATTTAAATATTGACCCATTTATATTTGGGTCAGTTTTAGACTTGATTTGTTTTAATGATTGACTCATTGACCCAAAATTTGACCCATAACCATTTTGTGAAAAAAAAAAAAGCCAAAAATTAAGGTAAGGCAATTTGGGGCTTAAATTCTTTCTTCTCCCAATCTCTTTCGGTCATTCTCTCTCGAGTCTTCACTATTCCGCTCCATCTTCAAGAAAAATTACCATAGAGTAGTAATTTAGGTTCTTGTTTTGGAGTTACATGACTACGGTGAATAAAGGGAAATTAAGAAGACATTACACTTAGTACTGCATCAGATACATGCCCTAGACGTCTATGCCATAGGGAAGAATAAAGGGAAATTAAGAAGACATTACACGTAGTATTGCATCAGATACATGCCCTAGACGTCTATGCCATAGGGAAGAATTATTTGAAATAGAAAACGAACTATTTATACTAATACTGTCCTTTCTAAAAGTCTCAAGAGCTTCATTTGTTGTAGCTGGTGCATTGACTATCACATATAAGCCACTCCTTTGCTCAGCAAAACCAATCATTTCCTGGGAGTGAATATGCTTAATATGACAATAGGAATCAACAAAGGTGAGTGAACAATTAAGAGTCTTCAATAATCTTGTGACTGAGATCAAATTAACATTGAATTCAGGCACAAAAAGAACATTTAACAGCACTAATTTTGGTGACAAACAAACTGAACCAGAGAAAGTGGAAGTAACTTGTGAGCCATTGGGTAGGTTTATTCTTACTGGTTCAATTTTGTGTAAAGATGTGAAGCATGAAATTAGATGAGTAATGTGGTCAGTGTCACCCGTGTCAATGATCCATTGTTCACTCATTTTACCTGTCACATTTGTATTGGCATTAGAAACTTGAGCCATGTTTGCAGTATGAGTTGAAGAATTAGTTGTATTATCAGTATTTTGCACCAGTGAGAGGATATGTTGATATTGTTGCTGTGATATCTGGGGATGAACATCAGAATGTTGAATCTGATCAACTGAAACATTGGTTGCACTATCAATATCAGTGGAGGCATTGTTAGCAACATGAGACTCTGAGTTTCGGCTTCTATATCTAGGTGGATATCCATGTTGTTGATAGCATGTTTTTATCGTGTCATTGGATCTGCCACAATGTGTGCAAATCCTACCTCCAGATGATCCACGTCCAAAAGAGTTTCGACCACTCGATTGTATCGACCTCCATTTGAAGTAAAAGATCTACGATTGCCATTACCTCCATTATTATTAAACATAGCAAACACTTGTAAATTAGTTGAAGCAACATTGTTAGAATCTGATCCAAATTGCCTTTTGTAACAGCCCGTTACGTACCGGTATTGTTAACATTAATTATGATATTAAGCGCAGTTACAATCACAGCAGTTCATTTATAAAAATGAGAATAAACTTTTTCCGATTATTACGCGAACAGTAAAAGTATAAAACGCGTAATAATAAAAAGCTGTGACCGTAACTGAAACACTAGCGGAAGACTTTCTTAACTATTTATACACTTTATTTTATTACCTACAAGATACTAAGGGGTTCCCATAAACCCACTTAGCCAATTCCTCACTTTTACGTTTTTACCACTTAACTGGACTTGCTAATTGTTTTTCTAAGAACATAAAATAAAAATACGAACTTAAACTCCAGGTTGTCTTTTTTCCTTATTCAGTTACCTTTCTAACAAGCTATCACACACTCGATTCCGAGCTCGTGAGCTCCGGTTATCGCCGTTTGAAGTTGGACAAACAACATTGCCTACCAACTCCGAAACAGTCTAAAACGTCCAAACTTCACGGAATAAACTGCACCTAACCACAAGGACACTGCCTCTCAAAATTTTACACCATAAACTAGACACCTCAAACTTCGATTTGATATATCGTACGTTTAATTTGACCAAGTAACGAAGCGGGAATTAATTTCCCAACACAGACCCGAATCTGCCCACTGGTGCTGGCCAGAAACAGGTCAGTGCGTGACAATAGCCCCCATGGGCTGCGCACACCACCAATGAACCTAGGCTTTTGACACAACGTAGGGGACATCTTAAGCTTCAAAATGGCGTATGGCACGTCCCAATCGGACCACTATGGAGAGAGATACGCTCCTCCAAAGTTCACCCAAAAACTGCCAATTCTACAGAAAATTCGCCAGAGTTTCCTTTGTATTTCCAAGAATCCCTAAATTTTCATAACCTGTTTAACACCACTATTACACCTGAAATCCAGCAAAATCCAATGGGTGGCACACACAAGGACCAACAACGCCTTGGGGCACTTACAACCCAATCCAAATTATACATAAAACATAAGCAGTTCACTTTCAAATCTTTTATAGTTTCAATCACCAACTTCAATTTCATGCATATATCATCATACAGATAATCATAAACCTAAAGTAGGCCTAAAGCCCTTCCATCATAAAAAGCATACATCCATGGTATATTTATAATACTGAATTACAATTACACTTACACTTTAACTTCAATTTACAATAATCCACATATTACAACTTTACTTAACAAATGAATTCATAACTAAAATGACATGATCATGGATAATTAATGACAACACTTCATGATCTTCCTAAGGGCCTCTTGCCCGCCACTCCTGTGCCACTGCTACCTCCTGAAATAAATGCCCCGAGACGGGGTGAGATATACGAATATATCTCAGTAACCAAGAGGTTCTGGAGAAAACTCCACCCAATGGTTCACTTCGATGTATACAAATAGCATAAAAACAACACCACTGTTATAAAACGGGATAAAGCAAGGGATTTAGAGAAAGGGGGATATATATCAGAACAACTACGACATGCGGGATGGTAGCTACCAATACCACGCCATGTCCTCGGCTATACGCCTATGGGTACTACCCCTGGCGTGTTCAGAGAACAACCCACCAAGGTACCCCTTCCAACCATATACACCCGAGACTACCTAGTGTGCTCCTATCCGGATAACACACCACGACCCTGGGTCAACTGGAACTCCCTCTCGGAGACCTATCCAGTGGTAGTCCGGAAACACTTGCCCGAAGGCTAAAAATATCTACTGGCCAGAGATTTGGTACATAAGTACCCACTGTGATAATGCACATGCATGCTCATGCTGTTCTACACTACTCATACACACTTCCTACCATTGCCATCAACTAGCAAGGTGGAACACAAAAGGGGAACAAGCCCCAGTACCAAGAGGTTACCTTTCTATTTATCCGTCCACTGAGCTCCGCAGAAACTCCACTCATAGCTTGATACACAGGGAACGCCTCAATCCACTTGATCCAGGACCAAGGGCAATCCACTGTTTCACTGTTCCAAGTTTATATCCACGTACGGCAACCTGTACAACCATGCACAGCCGTCAGTTTCAGTCAAAATACGTCAAAACGCGAAAACGTCAGATTTCCTCTCCCCTCCACTAAGGGTTCGGCCTACATAGTGTTATTTTGGGTTTTATTTTTCTAAATTTTCTTTCTCATTTTATTTCACTTACTTAGGTTACCCAAAGGCTAGTTCAATCGCCGTTTTACGGTTTTACGACTTTTTCGCAACGTTTTGCGAATTATTACACTTTAGGCACATTTTGCCACTTTCAACACTTATCATTTTTACATTGATTCTTCCACATGCCAATCACCACACAACCCATCTAATAACTTTTCCATCACACAACACAACACCAAAGTGTTCTAACACATCCATTTGCTCAATTGTACATAAATGGCCTAATCTTGGTTAGCCCAAACCAAGGATTTCCACTCAATTCCTATGGCCCACAACTCACATAATCACTTCCTAACATCATATAATCACACTACAATTCACTATACCACACATTAACACAAAACTCAAAAATTCCATTTCATGCATCAATTTTTCCTAAGTTAAAAATCCATTTTTTTCGCTTAAAATTTTCATTGCATTTCTAGCATTAATACATCATTCTAAGACATTATCATCTAATAGACATTTTCCATTTGAGCTCTCTAACACCACATATCACAAAATCCCTCTTTAGGGTCCATAATCTAAATTCAAAAATCAACCAATGAAATGTTGAAATAACTTACCCAATTGCAAGGTATATGGCTCCTCCTAAGCATACTCCACCATTGGAGCATGAAAAAGCTTCATGAACACACTTTCTCCCAAAATTTCGGATCTGAGTTTGGTGCAGATCTCCCCAAATACGCGGTTTCAAGGCTCAATAGTGGTACCAATGGGTTCAGAAGGTGTTTTCCATCAAGATTCAAGACAAGAATCGTTGAATTCGGTGGAGAAATGGCCAAGTTATGGCCAAAGGAAATTTTGCATCAAAAATGGTGGGGAGGGGCTGCATGTGCATTTTTTAGAGAGAGAAGAAAAGGAGAGGATGATGAATAGTGAAGGTGGTGAGGTGGCTAAGTGAAACTTAAGTGGGCGGGTCCCACGGGATTTAAAACTCATCCGAATTTCTCTCCGATTTCACTAAAATTTCATAAATTCAAAACTTATTTAGAAACTCTAATTTTTAACATTGACCATTGTCCCTTAATTATACTTTATCAGATGAATCCGGAGTTTTCCGGTAATTCGGAGAAAACACTATTTTAAGCTATTGCGCGAGCCATTGGCACGCTTCCACAAACTGACTTAAATTCATCAAATATTATCAGAAATCATATTTCTTATTCCTATGGACCATTTAAAATCAATATTTGAAACCTAGAGCTCAAAATTCCACTGGCACGTTTTACGGTGCAATCTGACTGCGGTATTTTTACCCGCGAAAAACACTATTCACTGATTTTTCTGAAACTTGCCTATCCACTCAATTTTTCGTTCTGAATCCATTTCCAGGCTTATTTTTATCATCTGAGACCTCCTGCTCAATTTTTTACCTTCCTAGGGTTGCGTGTTGGCTAATTACCGTTTTGCCCTTTCTTTGTATTTTGGCCTATTCTTTGGGATTTTCACTAATCCTTCACTTAATTTCTCACTTAACACTTTAATTACTTATTTTAGAATTGTGAGGTGTTATACCTTTCTTGCTGGACAATCATAGAAAAGGCTCTATTTATATTTGGCAATGGATTGATAAGCATGATCTGTGAGTTAACTGAAGCAAATTGCTCACTAAGTCCTTTTAGGAAACGAATCACATGACCTTTGTCTCGATAGTTTCTGATCCGCAACATTGCTCCACATGCGCAAGGAGGATTGCAAACACAAGTAGGTAGAGGTTTCAAATTCTCCAACTCAGCCCACATTGTTTTGAGTTGAGTGAAGAATTCAGTGACTGGACGTTCACCTTGTTGTAGTTTATATATCTCCTCTTGAAGATCTGAGATCCGAAAAATGTCAGATTGTGAAAATCTTTCACACAAATCTATCCAGGCATCGTGAGCATATTCAAACCATAGTATCGATTTAGCAATGGATTCAGAAATTGCTCTGTGAATCTAAGCCATAACCATCGTATTGCACCTCTGCCATTGAGTGTATGCTGGATCATTTGGTGGAGGAGGAATGATGCTTCCATCAACGAAACCAAGTTTATTCTTTGAAAGCAAGGCTACTGTCATGCCTCTAGCCCAAGTGTGATAGTTATTTCCATTCAATGGTGGAGAAACTAGCACTAATGTTGGACTTTCATTCGGATAGATGAATAATGGATGAGATGGATTTGTATGAAAATCTAGAGCGAAAGCCATTGTTACTGAAATAAATAAAAAGAAATGAAGAACAAAAGTTTATGAAGCAGAACACCAGAGCTCTAGTTTAGAGCCCTGATACCATATCAGAAATGGAGAAAAATAATAACATTGAATTATAAATCAAGATTACACATCACCCAAGTTTATAGGTGTGCTTAATACATAACTGATAATCAAGAAAATGAAACAGAAAATAACAAAGTGAGAATACTAACTACCTAATTGAGAATGTGCCAGATCAGCATGCTAACTAAAAGTTGTTATTTCTATCATGATCAGTTCTGAATGTATATACTGCAGAAGCTGCATGGGATCTCATGGATGACGTTATGACATCAATAAGCTGCAGTTGATGGACTTGAGAAGATTGGGCCTGCGAATTGGGCTGAGAATTGGGCTCCTGTAATAGATTTTAAAATTGACCGTCGTCCGTCTTTGATTATGTTATCGGAAAAATATTGTCAGCAAATCATTTCTTACCGTCAACTGTACAAATAGTTCATTTTTCGTCAAATTCAATAAAGTTTCCTCGATGGTTCATGACTGATAATAAATGTCAAATATGTACTTTTTCGGTCATAAATTTCCACGATCTTTTGTAGTTGATTTCTGTCGAAAATGGTTCAACCTTCTCTCGCTAGACAACATTGTTGTCGATGAGATATCCGTTGTCTTTCTGTCGATATTCATGGTTGAAAATTGGTTTTGTTTTTTCGATCTGTGTCTTCCTAGCATTATGGAATTGTTCCCCAACAATTACTATATCCACCATTGTTATCAATTGGTTATCAACTCAGTTGAAGTATTGAGTTAATGGATCATGAGTTCAACCAATAGATGACATTGATTCAACCGCATGCATGTGTTAAATATATATAATAATTTAATAAATATAAAAGTAAAAGCATTTTAGCTAATAATTAAAGTTATATTAGTATTGACTGCTATAAGTTATAATCTATATATGGTTTAGGTTGGAATCTCATTAGTGATACTTTTCAAGCATCTTGTTAAAAAATCAACAAAACCAATTTTTTTAAAAATCGGTGCTGGTTGAACTAAATTCAAGACCTATTTAGTATGGAATCTTAACCTGGTCAATTGTATAATCATTCCAATACCTAAACTAAATCGGTTGCTGGTCCGATTTATGGGTTAACGGGTCAAACCGGCCAGGTCAGAGTTTTGATAACACTGATATCAACCAACATTACCCGTAAAAACATGTTTTATACGTTCGTTGTTTGAACAACCTTTAAAATTCTAAATTGAATTTTTTTATTGATTGGAAAGAAATAAAGAATGTTTTGAAAATGGTAAAATTAATTATTATTTTTTCTGAAATATCATATATTAGTCAAAAAAATTAAGCATGTTATTTAAAATTTTCTCATAATACATATTTGTTAATGATACCAACACAAATATTGGAGCTAAACATGAAAAAGATTTGTGTAAAATCATTTGGCACAAACACAAGCAGCTCATTCTACGGGTACAATTAATATGGAGTTTATAAGGATTTGTTGAGCACTCCCACTCTTTAAGCTAATTTTTGGGATAGTGACATCAAGGTTCGTAATATTTGTGCTTTCATTATGAGTTGAGGTCATGAAAATGACTATCTATAGACTGGATTAAGATGTCATACCTCCCAAAGGGATGTTTACTGAATGCTGATAGGTGAGTGAAGTCGCCAAAAGAGAAAGAGTTACCATTGCATCAATGTCGATAGAGTGAAAGCCATTGTGGACTCGGCCCTTAAAGGGTTGACAAAGTTACGAGTTCCACATTGATTATATGGGCAACTAAGGTAGGGTTTATAAGGCTTTTAGGCACTCTCACCTAGGGGTGTCAAAACGGGTTGACACGACACTATATCAACACGAACATGACACGAATTTTTATTCGTGTCAAAATCTTTAACACTGTCACGACACGAATTTTTTGCGGGTTGACACGACACGAATAACACGCAAAATATGGCTCAAAACGATAATTGACAATTTTTTTTTTAAAAAACCTTTCGAAATTAAAAATAATAATAATAATAAATTAAAAATAAAATAATTAAAAAATACGGGTCAACGCGAACACGACACGAATTTTTTTGCCTATCAACCCAAACATGAATTTTCGTGTCGCGGGTCGACCCGCGTGTCAAAACCTATATTGACACCCCTACTCTCACCATTTTGGCTAGCTCTTAGAGTGGTGATCTCAAAGCCCGTAATGTTGACACAACATAATCGAATTATTCACCAACCTCAAATTCATGTTTTCTCCATGGTGGTCCACCCTGACTCCCCTAAATCCGCTTCTGGTTACCTGTGGTTGTTGTCATAATCAGTCACTGCGTGAGATAACAATATGGAATGTTGATTATGAAGCCAATCAATGTGCAGATTCTATAGCAAAATTTGATCTGAATAATCAGCACCAAGGAACGATCACATTCACAACCCCCCTGAATAATCATATGGTGGTGCAAGTTGGACACAACTTGTAGACTTCATATGGTGGTGCAAGTCCCAAAGAAAATAATTAGCAATCCGATCCTGCAAAAATAATTATACTGCAAAAAAAATTTATTCTCTGTCAAATTATAAATCCGGCGGCCGCAAAACATCCTCTTCAATTTTCTAAGATAGGAAAAAAAAAATTTGCTTTTGCTGTGAAATTTTTTGTCTGCCACATTCATTTAAAAATAAATGACCCTATCATATTTCACTAATAGGATTCACTCAATTTTATATGAATTTAGTCAAAAAAAAATAAAATATCTACAACAAAGTCAAATGTACATTTCCCTGAATTTAATTCACGTTGACGTACCTTCTCCATTATTTTACTATGATGTATATAGTATTTGTTAGTACAGACCCATAATATTTTAATATAATAATATTATTACTGAAAAAAATTTAAAAGTATTGTTGTTACGATCTCACACCTTGAGGTAGAGCCACACCCAAAAGATAAGTCAATGGCTGAAAAAATTAGGGGTGTAAATGATATAAGTCGGCCTATGGCCTAACTTATATCAAGATAGATTTGATCGATTACATATAGTCAAATAGAGCATGCCAAAATTTTTAAAAATCTATTTAAAAAGTATGTCTTAAGCTTTTTTTTATGTCCGGCATTTATTTTAAATAAAATAATATTTTTTAAATTATTTTTTTCTTTTATTTTTTATGATTTGAGCTGTGAATTTGGACTTTTTGACCTTGCGTACAAATTATAATTTTTATTTTCCGATTGGATGTATTTAAGAAATAAATTCTTTATCTGATGTATGATTTCACGCGTCGCGCATGTAGAGACGATCTCACATACTTCTTCTAAAATTTACATATTTCCTAGAATTAAGTTATCATTGATTGATTCCAACTTAATTTGTCATTAATATTACAAAATGGATACTGAAATTAAGGGTTGATTGATTCTAAATTTCTATCAATGGAGTCTGGCGAGTGGAGACATAAAAGATCACACAAAATACAAATTAACGGAGAAAGGAAAATTTAAGGACAATATTGGTTATTAAGTTTGCCCAGCAAAGCACCATCTAAAATGCAAAATAATGTATTCAGTTTTTGTTATAATATAAATCTTTATTCGTTTCCTTTTCCTTAATAATAATTTGGTATCGAATTACCTTTATTGAATAAATTGAATTGCCTTTATAGGCATTACAAGAATATTGTTATACATTTGAATTCAAACTTATCTACAACTATGCATCTTATCTAAACAAATAAAATATTATATAACAGCTCTTATTTAAACAAATAAAATATTCTGTAACAACTAATAATTACTACTTGATGACTGTTACAAACATTCTATTAATATGTAACAGCAAACAATTACGGCTTGATAACTGTTAAAATCCATGCTAATGGCCGTTAGCAAGGATTGTAACAGTCATCAAGTCATAATTGTTAGCTCTTACATATTAATAGGCTGTTTGTAACAGCTATCAAGTTGTAATTGTTAGCTATTACATATTAATAGACTGTTTGTAACAGTCATCAAGTAGTAATTGTTAACTGTTACAGAATATTTTATTTGTTTAGATAAGATGCATATTTGTAGATAAGTTTGAATTCAAATATATAACAGTATTCTTGTAATGCCTATAAAGGCAATTCAATTTATTCAATAAAAGTAGTTCGATACCAAATTATTATGATATCAGAGCTTCACCGTCCCCACTTTAAAGTAGACTTAAACAAAAAGCACAAAGGTAAAACAAAAATTGGGTCTGTTAAATTCAAGCCCAATGGGTTCTGGTGTGAGGGAGCGTGTTGAGATATATAGTCCTACATTGGTTGTGTGCAACTAATATGGAGTTTATAAGACCTTGGATACTCCCACCCTTTGAGCTAGCTTTTGGGGTGGTATATCCCAAAGTTATTTACACTTAACAATTATTAATTGATATCTATTCACATGCTAATTGATTTTTAATAACATTTGTCCATTCAAAAAAAATGTTAATTATTATAAAAAAAAATGTTAATATTACGAGAAGTCAATTCACATGAACAAATATTAAGTAATATTGTTAAGAAGGAGATAAGAGAAACTTTTATATTTTATTTATGAAGAAACAATTTTAATTATATTATTTTACATTATTTTTAGATTACAGTTAGGATGAAGTTAAAATTAAGAATATTAGATAATCATTCCAGAATTAATTTTGTAATACTAATTATAAATTGAATTAGAATTAATCAATAATAAATTAATTACAGGAAATATGTAAGAGTTACAAGAGAGATGTAAAATTCAAAGATATTGCTTGTTGGTTCATATGCCACATTTAATGATTTTTAGATTATAGTTAGGAATCATAACCATATAAAAAGTAAAATCATTAAATGTGAAAAATTATAATCATATACCTCTGTCATTGTTAGACGTCAAGCAGCTGGAAAAATAATTTAATTATGAAGGTAAAAATAGCAAGTCTCAGACCAAAACTTGCTAAAACACATTCACCAAAATAAAATAAAAAAATCTTGCTAAAACTTAAACATTAAATCACAGTAAAGAATACTAGGAACAATGTTAAAAGGATCAAGAAATGTCCGCACGTAGAAGCTGCAGAAGTATGGGGTTGCGACCTGCAAGTATAAAGGAATGTAAATTTAATAAAAAGAGAAGAGAAAATAAAGGACTAAAACAAAAGTCAATGCAAGTATTAGATGGTACTTTTGCAAGCTCTTGAGGGGACCACAATATAGAACATTATCTGGCACAGCCATCTCTGTTTTACCATTTTCTTCAGGATTAACAATCCTCAGATATGTTTCTTGGCCTAGGTACCACCTGTCCAGGTTTTCAGCTCTCAGATTCCATGACCCAACATTGTCAAGAGATACAAGAATTGCCGTCCATCCTCCAGGAAAAACCTGTTTAATGATGAAGATACCGCAAAATTAACGTTACTTTAACAATAATCAAACACCATCATCAACCTCTAGCAAAAAAAAAAAAAAAAAGAATACCAAGACAGCCATGTCCAACATCAACTTTGGATTGATGGACCATTTTGTCCCCTTTTTTAATTCAATTTATCATTTTGTCCATCTTCCCAAACTATATATCAATTTGTCCCTTTTCTTAAACTATATATACTAATCTGCCCCGGTTTGATCAAAGTTTGACCAAACACAAGTAAGTGTCAATCGAACTTTGGTCACTCCGAAGCAGATTGGTATAGAGGAGAGGGACAAATTGGTATATAATTTGGTAAGAAGGGCAAAGTGATAATTTTTTTGAAACAGGGACAAAATGGTCCATCAGTATCAATTTTGACCATCACCATGTAAATTTAGAGTGACAATATCCTAAGGAATATACCTGAGTTGTGCTGCGAGAAATTGCATCCCACTTATTATAAGAACCTCTGGAATTTTCTGACCAATCACCATAGTCCATCCTGAATTCAAGAAATCAAATCAATTTCTGAACTGTGATGACAAGCAGTATTGTACTCTAAGGACACAAGGAAGGGAAAGGGATTCTTACCCAACAACAAAAAAGGCGTAGCCATCCAAATGAAAGTTTTGAATTGTGGTGTCATTGTTTTGCAATACAATCTCAATGAAACCCTTATATGTAGCATTAATAATTGATCTGTCAATTATTGCTGATCTGTTCATTGGCTTAATGGGAAAATCAAGCTTATAAATTCCTCTTAACTGATGCTGGTCAGCAAGCCGGAATGGAACATCAGGCTTAAGAAATGAGATCCCATTAATAGTAGCTCGATTAGTGCCATTGATTATCACCGTCGGCATAACCTTTAACATGTAAGTGTCAGTTATATTGACAGAGCCATAATGATATGATCCTTGAGGATTAGGACGAGCTCCACTAGCAGATGTATTTTGCCTGCTCAACAATATAGGGAAAATTCAACACTGATATACAAAATCATCAAAAATAATGAACAAAATACAGAAACTGGGATAGCTGTGTTGCAATATTTGTGGATGAACCAATGGAAAATTATTTCAAAGCATAACGCAACATCGAATTGCAATCCCTGTGATACAATAATCCTTTATGACATTAGATTCTCAGTAACAAACCTGACGCTTCTTGCCTGGTTCATCGACCAGGTCTTGTCATAAAAATCATCTGGTGGGGAAGGAAGAGGACCAGTTGCTGGACCCTTGGAATTTGAATAGTGTAAAATTGCTACACCTGTAACCTTCTGCCACAATGATTGATTCACAAACCTGGCACTTGCAACAATATAGTAGTCTGTACTTGCATTCTGGTCAGTTGAAACCAGAAATGAGTAAGACTGGCCAGCATGAATATCAAAATTGGTGAAATTATTTTGAGATGTATAAGTTCCCTCTGTTTCAGCCAGCAGTAGATTATGATTTTGAATTCGAAAGTTCAAAGTGGTTGAAATCCCCACATTGTGGACACGAATTCGATAAGTCTTGCCTGCAAAATACATTTGTACTTCAAGTCAATATTCAAATAGTTCGAACTACATGCCAGGAAATGCTAGATAAAATTCTAAGGGGAAAAATAACTTGAAATGTGGTCATAAAAAACCCATGCAGCTAGGTAGTGCCGATCAAGAAATGAAGCTGAAAATTAATATATGGTCCTTTCAGTCAGCAAAAACAAAACTATTTTGCAGTGAAGAGAGGACTAATCAAACAGTCTGCTTAAGAATCCAGTGGAAACAATGAAAGGCATGAAAATGATAACAGTAAGTATACATGAAAAGGCAACGGCGAAGATGATTTATGGCAAACTGGAAACATGTCCATTAAAATGAGGGTATAAAACATACAATCTCCCACAAAGAAATAATGATGAGTTTGAAAAAGAGAATAATATGTATGAAAAGTTTTTTCCCTATATAAAAGAAGAGATAATAATACCTGGATCAACATTAATTGTTTCATACTTAATACCACCAGGTACAAGAGTTGTGTTGTACTGGTAAGGTCCCTTCCCATTGATCAGAACACCATCTGGCATTCCAAGGTCTTTTCCACTATCAAGTGTTGTTCTTAGAGCCTACATTTTCAAATAAAGATGCTTAATTGAAACCAAAAATCAATCACAAGGACATTCTATGTCCATTATTTACCAAAGAAAGATTAGCATCATAAAAACAATTCCTAACCTTGTGATCCTGTGTATACCAATCACCAATCATAATGAAAATATCCCCATCTGGCTGTGCAAAAGGAATTGCAATAATGTCCCTATTATTGATAACAACAGGACCAAATCCACCAGAGGCTCTTTGGAAATTAAGAGAAGGGAAGTAAAAGAAACTCCCAATTTGATCCTTGACTTGGAACTGGTATGTCCAATTCCATTTGGGAGGAATTGGACAATTGGTTCCAAGAACTCCATCTTCCCATGAATTTCGCCGCATTTGAACACCAGGCCTGCCACAACCATTTGTCACAAATTTGTTAAATTTCAATTAAAAAAAAAATGAAAAGAGCAAAAATAAAGTGGAAAAGAATGCAATTAACAATGGAACCAACCATGTAATGAGAAGATCTTCATCCAATTCATTGAACACATTCACAAATACATAGTTATTGGTTGTGACATTGATGAGGGGTCCCGGAAAATTGTCGTTGATAGCTATTACCTGCAATATCAGATTTTATTGAAAACAGAAGTAAGCCAAATTCTTATCTAAATCAACATTTGCTTCATGATACTTTTCAAATCTTAGAGCAAATTATATTTGAAGAACAATTTACTTCAATAAAAATAAAAAAATAAAGAATTTTAGGAACATTTAACTACAAGAAAATAACCGAAAAAATGAAATGGAAGCATAAAAAAAAAAACATAAGTAAAATCTCACTAATCTCCCTTAAATATCCACAAAGGCGATACTTCAACTCCACAGCCAGTTTCAATCTCACACAGATAGTGTAAATCAGAAACTTGAACAAGTTAACAGCTTTTTCAATCTAGACTATTTCAAATATATTCAAAAGGGACTATTGCAAGAAAATGAACCATGACAAAACAAAATGAAAAATAAAAATAAAAATTGAATCTTGTACATAGAAAACGTTTGAGCCATTGACCCAAATATTGGTTTCAAAATCATTCTTAACATTTAAGAAATATTAACACAAAAAATTGGAGAGACAGGAGAAAAAAATGAAGAGGGGAGAGAGGATTGAGAAGTTTTAGACAAAAAAGTAAAAAGAAAAAAAAATTACCATTTTGATAAAACAAAAGAAAACAATAGCAACCCAGAACAACCTTTTGAAAAAAAGAACTGATTTTTATGATTTTGAGCATAAAGCAGAGTGACCCAGATGGAAGAGAAGGGGAGTAGAGCGAAGAACAAAACCTGTTGAGGAACACCCAGAGGGGAAACCGTGGTGTAGGAAACGCGAAACTCGTTGAAAACAATTGGGTCACCACCAAAAGAGAGGCTTGGAAACAGAGCAATGTGCAGAAAGATGAACGGAAAGAGAGATAACAAAGAGTATCCAGAGAGAACCATGCTCATAGATTTTCAAAGTTCAGCTATGAAAGAATGTGACTGAGAGTTTCTTTCTGTCTATTCTCACAATCAAATGAAGACAGAAAGAGAGAAACGGCTATCTGTGTTTCCAAAACATGGCCTGCCTTTGTATTTGTAAGAGAAAATTTTGGGTATTACCGCGTGTACCTTAATCACTGGGCCTGTTCATAACATTTCTTCTTAAAAAAGCCAAAAAAAAAAAGTATTTTTTTTTAAGTGCGGATGATTTTGAAATAATTATTTTCAATGCAAAATGGGAATGGATCATGTGCAATTTAACATGATCATTTTAAATATTAATATTAAATCAATGACAATGATGATTTTATAACTTTTTTCATATTTCTATATTTTTTTTCTCTTATCTCTTATTACTATTCACTATGATTGCCTCGTATGATATAGTCATATTAATCAGGACACGATCAAAATGCAAAATAGAAGCTACTTCATTTCAAAATATAACTTTTAAGGGGGGCCTTGTAGAAATTAAAATATGTATAATACATATCATTATATAGATATTTTTTACTTTCGTGTCTATTTTTTATTTTTTAGATTATTATCATTTAAGGATTTTTTTAAAAATAAAAAATTATTAATTTATTAATGTTTACATAAATAAATTTAAATATTTTGTAATCTTTAATTATAAATACAGTAAAAAATGCTATTTATTAGTATTTGTTTTTATCTTAACTCTCTGATTTCCTTCCTTTTTCTCACTTTCTGTATTGAAATTGGAAATAGAAAAATTTATGCTGTAACTAAGAACCGCTCTCTATATCAGAGGAATCAGATTAATTGGATTTTTTTATGAATTATTTTGGAAATAAAAATATTTGATTTTTTGAAATATTATATTATTGAAATAAGTTAACTACAATTCAAGTTTTCTAATATCAAATCAAACAAATAAACACATATATTTGCATAATAATATAAAACAACACTCAAATGGTAAAAAATTAAACAGAAAAAACTAGCCCTTAAAATGAAATCGTAAGACAAAAAATTATTTTTCTAAAAATAATCCAGTGACAAGTAAATCAATCTTTGATAATGCAAAAAAATTATTATAATTATGAAGAATTATAAAGTCAATTTTATTAATTCTTTTTTGAAAAACTAAAATTCCTACTTTTATTATGATAGGAAGGATATTCTTACTACCAAAATTTTCTACTACCAACTTTACTACCTATCTAATCACCATCGGATCAACATTTTTTTTTTTCAAAAACTTTTTAATTTTCTCTCTCTTTGATTCAATTTAATGATGATTAGATAGGTAGTAAGTTAATAGTATAAAATTTTGAGAAAGGATATTCTTACTACCAAAATTTTTTACTACTAACTTACTACCTATCTAATCACCATTGAATCAAAGAAAGGGAATGCTAAAAAGTTTTTGAAAAAAGAGAAAATGTTGATCCAATCGTGATTAAATGGGTAGTGAGTTGGTAGTAGAAAATTTTGGTAGTAAAAATATCTCTCTTCTAAAATTTTAACAGGAAGAATATCCTCTGATGAAATTTTTACATTTTAACTTAGCGTATCTGGCAATAAGCATGAAAGGGGTGACAGCGAACGGTTAGTCAGGTGAGCCACCACAGACTTCAGAGTTCAGTGCTCACTTTTTTTTTTTCTTGAATGTCTCTCATTCTAACGTTTTTGATTTTACAAGGGGCCCACAATCCTACATGCATACCTCAGATTCTAAGTATAGTCATATATTATCGGATGATACTCTTCTCATGTTCATGTCAACATCCATCAAAATTTGAGCCATAATTTTTTTTTAATGTTGTGGACCCATCAAATTAGGTTCGACAGGAGATACTGATATTTTCCTGAAAAAGAAAGAAAATCATTTCCCTCTATTAATTCTCTTGTTTTATACATAGTATGCATTAATTTTTTTTCTTTACCTTCCATAAATTTTTATTAATTGCTTTGGCCCCATAATTTTTCTTTTAATGCAAGATTTGATGTTGATAGAATTTTTGCTGAATTTAATTGATCAGTCCTTTTTGTTTGTATTGTGATTTCAAGTACGCAAGGTCCTAAGATAGAAAGGGCTTTTATCATTTTACAATATTAAATATAGTATGATGCAATATTGTTATAAGAAAAAATATCTGTCATTTTAAAGGAATATCATTTTAAGTGAGAAAAATAGATAAATAATGAGAGAGAAAGGATAAACAATAAATAAATAAAAGTATGGATCTTACATTTTTTTGGAAAATGAAATGACCGAGATTGTATCATTTAAAAGGGAAAATAATTTTTTTCATTATTATATAGAATCAAGTTTTTATATGTAAATTTCATGCCTTATATTAATTTTAGAATTACTTTTCCTCTAAGATATTTAGGATTTCAACCTTCTAATGCCTAGGTGATTAATTAAAATAAATCAATCAAAATCAAGAACATTTAGAAACACTCATAAAAATGGCAATAGAATTAAAGACAAAGTCAATCAATCTAAATTAAATGACATTGGAGCATAATTTAAATTAGAACAAATCTATAATTAAATGTAAAATTATTTACTACTGAAATATATAAGTCAACAACAATTATGTTTTATTATCTTATGGGCAAATAAAAGAAGCAGCTATAAAATATGACTAACTAACCTATATTTGATTAATTAAATTTAAATAAATTTCCAATAAAAAAATTACTTGAGACCTTCAGTATATTACGATTCACAAGCTCACGGTACGTATCGTAGGGTGTATCAAAATGGGATTTGAACCAAACTATATGATATTGTATCTTACAATACGGGTAGCATACGATACAAAAATTAAATCTAAATTTGTAATTTTTAATATAAAAAAAGAAATAAAAGTTTATTTGCGATTTAAATTAAAAAAAAAACCTAAAGTGATCATTTTTTGAAGAGGATGATGGATTAATTGTGTCATTGATTGATGTTGATAGTGATAATAATAATTAATAATATTAGTCTTAATGATTGATGAATCTTAGAATAACTGGTTTGCATTTAAATTTGTATAAGTTAAATTAATTTGGAGATTTTGATTGTATAGATGCAATTTAAAAATAAATGTTCTTACTGATACACTTTTGAAACTATTTATTAGAATAATACAATAAATTTCACATAACAATACATAATGCATTTCGTGCAAATCTCGCACCTCAGGTGCAATTTGTGTGCATAGTGGGGTGATCGACTATTGTGTCTTGTGTATTTTTAAAAAAATTGTCATTTCACCCCTCTTTTAAAATGATACATTAATTTTTGCTTTTTTTATCAAAATTATATACTAATCTGCTTATATTTGAAAGCAGAATGAAAACGGTCACCACCAAAAGAGAGGCTTGAAAGCATAGGAATGTGCAGGAAGATGAATGGAGAGAGATAACAAAGAGAAACCAGAGAGAACATGTTCATAGATTTTCAAAGTTTAGCTACTAAGAATGTGACAATGAAAGTTTTTTTTTTTTTTTAAAGACAATGAGAGTTTATATTTGTCTATTTACAGTTTACACAATCAAAGGAAGACAGAAAGCAAGAAACAGATATTTGTATTTCCAAAACATTGTCTTTGTAAGAGAAATTTTGGTATTTTTTTTTTTTTTTTAAGCTAATTTTGGTATCACTTTACTACACTACAGGTGTACCTTAATCACTGAGCGTGTTGATATTATTTTTCCTAAAAAAGTTTAATGATCTCGTATTCTAGAAAAAATCTTATATTTATAATTCATCTAATCTCTATATATATATATATATATATTATAACAATCTATATTTTTATTTATAATTGAAGGATGATTTTAAAATAATTATTTTCAAAGTAAAATAGAAGCTACTTTATTTCAAAATACAACTTTAAAGTTTGGACCATGTAAAACTTGAAATATGCAGATTGCAATCAATGCATATCATTATATAGAGATTTTTTACTTTGGTGTCTATTCTTTATTTTCTAGATTATTATTATTTAAGGATTTTTTTAAAATAGAAAAATTAAGATTTTATAAATAATTACATAAATAAATTTAAATATTTTGTAATATTTAATTATAAATACAGTAAAAAATATTACTTTTTTTTTGGTGAAAGAAAAAAAAAAAAAAAAAAAAAAAATGCTATTTATTAATATTTGTTTTTATCTTAACTCTCTAATTTCCTTCCTTTTACTCACTTTATGTATTAAAATTGTAAATTAAAAAGTTATGCTGTAAGAGACGCTCTCTATGCCAGTGAATCGGATTAATTGGACTTTTTATGAATTATTTGGGAAATAAAAAAATTAAAAAATATTTTATTTTTTGAATTATTATGTTATTATATTAACGTAATAAGTTGATTATAATTCGAGTTTTTTTGATAAAAAACAAATATTTACATATTAATATAAAATAACACTTAAATGGAAAATTTTAAATAAAAAAATTACAACTTCAAATGAAATCATAAGGAGAAAAAATTATTTTTCCAAAAAATCTAGTGAAAAAAATATTAATATTTGATAATGGAAAAACTTTATTATAATCTTGAAGAATCATAAAGAAAATTTTAGTAATTTTTTTTTGGGCTTTCAATCGGTCCTGTTACAGCAAAGTTTTTTTTTTCCTACAACACAAAACGACAAGCAAAATAATAATAAAAAAATTAAAAGATACAATTTTTATTTTGTCGCTAGTGTCGCAGGATAGCAATTGTGTTTCTGTAACATAATTGTTATTAATCCCTTTTTTTTTTAAATTAAACTTTTTATCTTGTTTAAAGAGCCTACTTTAAAAAAAAAAATTGAAATTTTTACATTCTAAATCCGCTTATTGGCAGGTGAGCCACCACAGACTTCAGAGTTCAGTGCTCACTTTTTTTCTTTTCCTTTCAATGTCTCTCGATTCTCATTCTAATGTTTATGATTTCACAAATGGTCCAACAATCCTACATATATTAATTCTCTTGTTTTTATATGTAGTATGAATTAATTTTTCTTTCTGTTTTGTCCGTGAGCCAATATTATTAAACCCGGCTCGGTTATTGATCCGGTCGAGGTACTGGATCACCGGTTCAACCAGTGGGTCATTGGTTCAACCGCATGACCCGGTAAGTATATGTAAATCTACAATTTATATTAAAAAAATTATAAATACACTTAAATTCTTGTAAAAAAATATATCAATTTCAAATATTTTAATATAAAAATAATAAATTACACATCATTGTCCAACAAAAGATCAATCAAACATATAATATTTGTGATACTAGTATTTTAGGTTCAGTAAACGACATTTCTAACTATCAATCAAATCAAAATTCCCTTCATATTGCATAATCAAGATAATATTAGTGTTGTAGGTACATAATCCATGTAAGTTAATAAGCTACAAATCATTCAAATGTTTCAAAAGAAAACAAACCATTTGTGTTTGAGAGTAAAAAAATGACATTAATTTATGAAAATAAATTATTTTTTTGTATAGACCAGGTCGGTTCACTGGTTCAACCGATCAGGTCACAGATTTTTATGAAAAACAACCGGGTCGCACCGGGTTACACCGGTTCTGTAACATGACCCGTCCAATATAAAAATCGGATCGGTTACATGACCGGTTCATCAGTTTCTGAGTCGACCTGGCTGGATCAGTCCGGTTTCTATAAGATTGCCATAAACTTTTATTAATTGCATTGTCGTCAAATTGCTTGTCATCAGATTGTTAATTTTTTTGGTACTATAATTGTTCAATGCTGATATCCTCATCCTTTTATACTTATTTCTCACAAGCTAGATGGCAAAGGGTCCACAACCACTAAATGAGGATATTAGGCTGTGTAGTTAAATTTATTTTCCCCCCAAAAATTTGTAGATGCACATATTTCTAATAGAGTTATTAATCTTATATCACATAAGATAGGTATCTTATGTTGATGAAACAAAGTTATGGAGCTCACAATTTTTTAAAAACAAAACAAAAAAAATGAACACAAGATTTTATAAGTGTGCAACATAAAACAACTATCTTATCACTTCTTTACTTATTAGGCCAATTGATTTGATGTAACAAAATCAAGAGGAAGCAAAAATACGCTTATCGGGGGAAGGGGCGCGTGAGGCGCGTGGATCTTTTCTGTTGCTCTGATAGGGTTTTTGTGCTGCGTTTTATGATTGGAAAAGGGGGAAGACCCCCTAATCCGATGGGGGAACAACTGATTACCAGGGAGTCTAAGAAGGCGAAGGGGGAATCGGTGGTGGATCTGGAGATGTACGAGGAACCTCGGATTGTGGGCACAATGGAGGTTGAAGGAGAAGGGGGAATCAGTGGTGGATCTGGAGATGGATCTGTTCCGATTGAAGTTGATGCGACTCAGGTGGGTGTCGGTACGAAGGAGGAGATCAAGAGAGACCCTAGGAAACTGATCTCCTACAAGGATCAGCTTCTCCATGTCAATGGCGTTTGGGATGGAAATCCGGAAGATGAAGATGATGACTGGATCGCTCAATGCAAGAGGGAGGAGCTCGAAGAGGAGGAAGCCCTCAAGGCGTATGAGCAGAATGGTGAGGATGATCCTTTAAACCCGTTTTTTCAATTTGATGTTCTGGAGAAAATCGAACAATGCAAGAGATGGAGGAATACTTTGATCGTTAAGCTTATGGGTAAGAGACTGGGAGCGCGGTTCTTGTGGAATAGACTCCATAGACTCTGGAATCTTGAAGGGGAGTATAGGGTTCTGGATCTGGAGAATGATCATTTCATGGTTGATTTCGAGAAAACCCAAGACTATCTGTTCGTCCAGCAGCAAGGGCCGTGGATTGTGGCAGGCCACTATCTCGTGGTGCAAAGATGGCGTCCAAATTTTGATCCGTATGATGATAGAGTTACGAAATTAGCAGTGTGGATTCGTATCCCAGGTGTTCCGAGGGAGTTCTATACTCACAAGGACCTTTGGAGGCTGGGGAATATGGTGGGCAAGACACTGAGGATAGATGAAAGCTCTCTCAGGATTAGTGGTCAAGGCAAGCTTGAGGAAATCACTGACAGGGGTAGGTTCGCTAGAATATGTGTGGAAGTCGATTTAAGTAAGAGCTTGCTGTCAAAATTCAGAATAGGCCAGAGGCAGTTATACATTGGCTATGAGGGATTACACCTAATTTGCTTTCTATGTGGTCAATATGGGCACAGGAAGGATCAGTGTTCCATGAATCCTGACTGTGTGAAACATGCTGAGTGTGGTACTAGAGAGGTGGAGCAGGGTAATCAGATGGGCCATGATCATATGGAGGTTTCGCCCAAGGAGGGAGTAGAAAAAAGCCAAGAAGTGGATGGGTTTGGGAGCTGGATGACTGTTCAGAGAAGGATCTTCAAGAAGCCTCTTCAGAATCCTAAATCCAAGGCAACTCAGGTGAGTAGGGAGAAGGTGAAAGTTGAGGGTACTGTTGAGCACCCTAAAAGTTCGGTCACTGGTTCCAGATTTGGACCTTTGGAGGGTGAAGCATCCCTGGAAGCTCTGAAGGAGAAATCTTCCCCTCTTGAGGCTGGCCCTAGTAGTAACAAATCTGTTGGTGACTCTAGCCAACAGAAAAGAGATCAGGGAGGTAAAAAGAAAAAGAACAACATGGCTAGCAATCTGGTCAAGCAGGTGCATGGTTCTGATGCCAGGAATTCGGGGAAGAAGCCTTCTAGTTATGCGCAGGAGAGTACTAGGGAAGCTATCCTGGTGGACAGGGGAAGAGTCAAGGGAAATAAGCAGGTGGATGGTGGTCATGGCTCTAGAATAACCCCCAGTAGCTCAGGGCCTGTTATTCCTAGCAGTAGGAAGGCTGAGGCTGTTATTGTGCCAATGTCTGGCATTAAAGAAAATCCTCCTGATAGGAGTGGGGTGGCAAAGGGGTCAGGCCAGGAGGGAAGAGTTGATATGGCTCTGGATGATATTACGAATGCCTTGGGCGTCAAGTAACTTCTGTTGCTCGAGTTGTTGAGGTTTGTGTTTGTTTCCCTTTATATCGTTTTGATGATAGTTTGCACTTGGAATTGTAGAGGAGCGGGAAAAAAGGGCTTTTCCCCTCTTGTGAAGGATTTGGTTTTCCATAATAAAATCCATGTCCTAGTTTTATTGGAAACTAGGATTAGTGGAAAGAAGGCTGATAGGGTGAGTAGGAGTTTTGGTTTTGATAGCTTTTTCATAAGAGAAGCTGTGGGCTTCTCTGGTGGCATTTGGGTTCTCTGGAATAAAAATGTTACCTGTATTAAAATCCTGGAGGAAAATCATCAATTTGTTCACTCAAACATTCGGTGGTTGGATTCTGGTGAGGAGGAGTTCTTTACTTTTATATATGCTAGTCCCAGGAGATCTGAGAGGATTTCTCTTTGGGATGGTTTAAGAAATCTGGCTGCTGTCATGGCTGGTAGATGGGCTGTTATGGGGAATTTCAATGCGTACTTGGAAGAAGGTGATAAACAGGGTGGTTCTGGCTTGAATTGGGGTGGAATGCAAGATTTTGTGAGTTGTCTTTGTGATTGTGGGCTGTCTGATGCTGGGTTTTCTGGGCCTAAGTTCACTTGGAGAAGAGGAGCCTTACAGGAAAAGATAGACAGGCTGGTGGTTAATGAGGAGTGGCTCCTGGGGTTCCCCAATAGATTTGTGTCCCATCTGTACTTTAATGGGTCAGATCACAGGCCTATCATCTTAACAGATGATTCTAATTCTGGGAGGCTTACAGGTTCCAAACCTTTTAGGTTCCTGGCTGCTTGGCTTACCCATGGTAGTTTCAATGATGTGATGAATAAGTGTTGGCATAGCAATGTTAGCTGGGTTTCTGCTAAGGATAATTTCCACAAAGAAGCTGCTGAGTGGCACAAAAAACAGTTTAAGGAAGACCAAAAGAAGAAGTATAGGCTGCAAAGAAGGCCTAGAGAGGTGGATGATATTCTTTCTAATGGTCCTGATGAGTCCCTGGGAAGGTTGCATAATTCTATCTGGAAGGAGCTGAATGAGATTTATATCCAGGAAGAGATCACTTGGTTCCAAAGATCTAGATGCAATTGGCTGGCTTTTGGGGACAGAAATTCGAGATTCTTTCATTCAACAACTGTGGCCCATAAGAGGAGAAATAAAGAGTTGGCTCTCAAGAATAATGAGGGAGAGTGGGTCCTGGAGGCTGAGGAGCTTAAAGCTATGGCTACTGGTTTTTTCAGGAGTCTTTATGTTGAGGAGAGTGTTTGTACTCAGAAGCTTTGTATTGGGAACATGTTTCCTAGGATTAATAATCAGAAGTGGAAGGATATTGGTAGATGCCCGAATGTGGAGGAAATCAGAAGAACTTTTTTCAGGATGCAACCTTTTAAGGCCCCTGGTGCTGATGGCCTTCATGCTATTTTCTTCCATTCTCAGTGGGATAAGGTGGGAGATTCGGTGGTTAGATTGATTACCAATGTGTTTGAGAATCCGAAGAAGGTGGCTGATATAAACCAGACCTTGATTTGCTTAGTGCCTAAAGTGGATAGCCCTGAGTTGATAAGTCAGTTTAGACCTATAAGCCTGTGCAATGTGAGCTATAAAGCTATCACCAAGATAATTACTGAAAGATTGAAGTTCCATATGAGTACATTGGTTATGCCTAATCAATGTAGCTTCATTAAAGGCAGGCATGCTTATGATAATATAATTATTAGCCAGGAGATCTTTCATTCCATGAGATCTAAGAAGGGCAAGAAAGGCTGGATGGCCTTAAAGGTGGACTTGGAAAAAGCCTATGATAGGGTGAGCTGGGATTTTTTGGAGGAAACTCTAAACGATACTGGGCTGCCTAGGAAGCTGGTGGAACTTATTATGGAGTGTGTTACCTCCCCTTCCATGAATATTTTGTGGAATGGAGTCCAGACTGAAGATTTCAAGCCTGTTAGAGGGATCAGGCAGGGTGACCCTCTTTCCCCTTACTTGTTTGTGTTGTGCATTGAGAAATTGGGGCATCTTATCAACACTGCTGTTGAAAGCAAGAATTGGCTGCCTGTGAAGCTGGGTAAAAAGGGTCCCCCTATATCCCATCTCTTCTTTGCTGATGACTTATTGTTGTTCTCTGAAGCTAATGGGGATCAGGCTAAGCTGATTGGTGAGATTCTGGATCACTTTTGTAATGCTTCTGGTCAGAAAGTCAGCTTTAATAAGACTAGGTGTTTCTTCTCTAAGAATGTTAATCATACCAGACGTAGTGAGCTGAGTAAAGTTTTGAAGGTTGCTATCACTGCTGACTTGGGGAAGTACCTTGGTATCCCAATTCTCCACAAAAGAGTGAATAAGAATACTTTCAGGCATATCCTGGATAAGACTAACATGAAGCTTAATGCTTGGAAGGAGAGATCCTTGTCTATGGCTGGCAGGTTAGTTCTCACTAATTCTGTCTTGGCTGCTCTCCCAACTTATTCCATGCAAACTTCTCTGCTCCCTGTTAGTATGTGTGAGGCAGTGGAACAAAAAATGATAGGGTTCATTTGGGGGTCTATTGGAGAGAAGAGGAAAATTCATGCCACCTCCTGGAGTTTGGTCTGTAGAGCTAAAAAGGATGGGGGCTTGGGGATAAAGAACCTAAAGATGACTAATAAAGCTTGCTTGATGAAGATAGGGCATAGAATCCTTACCCATAAAGATGAGTTGTGGGTTCAGGTTTTGAAGAATAAATATAAGGTTAAAGAAAGCCTAGTGCCCAGCATCCCTAAGAAGGCTGGTTGCTCGAATCTTTGGCTGGGCCTGTCCAAAGTGTGGCAGCAGGTTTATGAGGGGTCTAGGTTGATGTGGGAAATGGGATTGGCACCTCCTTCTGGAAGGATAAATGGCTTCCTATTGGCCCTTTAGTTTTGCACTCCACTGAGGTGATCCCTCTTGACGTCCTGGAGATGGATGTGGCTGAGATGGTGGATCCCAATGGTGATTGGCATTGGCAGCTGTTTGGGCACCTTATTACCCAGGAAGCTTTGAGGACCATTGCTGGTTATTGTCCTCCCAGCCCCAATGATGAAGAGGACAGAATTATATGGGATTTATCCCAAGATGGTGGCTTTTCAACAAAATCTGCTTTCAACATGCTTTGCAATTATGATGAGGAGAGAAGCCAGATTCATTGGAATTCTGTGTGGGATTGGGAGGGTCCCCAAAAGTGAAAACTTTCCTTTGGATGATTTTGGGGGAAAATGTTTTAACTAATCTGAGAAGAACGCAAAGGCATTTGGCCACCTCTAATCTCTGTCCTAGATGCCTGGCTGAACCTGAGAGCTGTATCCACTTATTAAGGGATTGCTACTGGTCGAAGAAGGTTTGGGATTCTTTTATTAAACGCTCTAAATGGGCTGTTTTTAATAACCTGCCCCTGCATTCTTGGGTTTGTGATAATTTGAACCCTGTCAAGTGTTTGCTGGAGGGGCCTGGTGGCCATATTCTCTTTGGCCTTGTGTGCTGGTTCATTTGGAAAGAGAGAAACAAGCTTGTTTTTGAAGGTGAAGCTACTGGTGTGGGTGTTACTGCTAGGCTTGCTGTTACCTACTTGGCTAACTACATGGAGGCTAGAACCTTGTTCATCAAGGCTGGTCTTCAAAACAGAACAAAGATGGAAGAGCTGATTCAGTGGTTTCCTCCCCCCATGGGTTGGATTAAAGTGAATTCCGATGGCTCTTCTAAGGGTGATAGGCTGCAGAGTGGTTGTGGTGGGGTCCTTAGGGATGATGCTGGGCACTGGATTAAAGGTTTTGCTAGAAACCTTGGTGTTTGTAGTTCGGTTAAAGCTGAACTTTGGGGTCTTATGTTGGGATTACAAATGGCCTGGGATCTTGGTTTTAGAAGAATTGTCTTGGAAGGTGACTCTCAGACTGCCATGGAGATGATCAGGGAGGGAGTTTCGAATAACCACCCTCTTTCTGGCCTTGTGAGTAGGATTATCCAGCTGAGATACCTGGATTGGCAGGTTGAGTTGGTCCATGTTTATAGAGAAGGCAACAAGACAGCTGACTGGCTTGCCAATTATGCGTGTTCTTTGGGTTGGGAGAGTGTTTGTCTTGACCACCCCCCTGAGGGGTGTGTGGCTGTTTTTGAGAGTGAGTTTAGGGGTATTCCATGGCCTAGAATGGTCAGGGTCTTGTAGTTTGTTTCTTTAATTCCCTTTGTCTTCAAAAAAAAAAAAAAAAAACAACTATCTTATATGACACAACAAAAGTATTTCTCTTTGTAATAATATGGATCCGCCAATGATTTCGAGTATGTAAAGTCCTCGAGATAGAAAGGACTTTAGTCATTTTACAATTTTAAATATAATATAATGTAATATTATTATATATATTAAATTATATATATATAAATTTCGTGTCTTGTATTATTTTTAGAATTATTTCTCCTTTAAGATATTAAGGATATCAACCTTCTAATGCCTATAGTGATTAATTAAAATAAATCAATTAAAATTAAGAATATTTAGAAACACTCACAAAATGGCAATAAAAATAAAGACAAAGTCAATCAATCAAAATTAAATGATATTGGAACATAACTTAAGGTAAAACAAATGTATAATTATTTATCTAATTAAATGTAGAATTATTTACTTTTGAAATATATGAGTCAACCACAATTACTTGAATGTGTTTTATTATCTTCTGGGAAAATAAATGAAGCAAATATAACATATGAGCTATGTAGCACCGATACGACACGCGACACGTGACACGACACGACACTCCGACACGTCAATCCTAAAAAATTATGGATTTCGACACGTTGGGACACGTTTTAATATTAAATAATATTTTTAATTTATATAGTTTATATTTCATTTAATATTTAATAATTTAACAAAAAAATGAAACTAAATTAATAATACCCATCAACACGTTATAAAGATGGAAGCTTTAATAAAAAAAATAAAAACTGGGATGAGAGAGACATAATATCAGATAGAGAGATCAAATCATATTAGAGAGAGATCAGAGAGAATGAGATTAGGGGTGGCAATTTAAGACACGACCCGCCAACCCAACCCGGACCCGACACGAAACTTTCGTGTTCGGGTCAACCCGTTTAATAAATGGGTCGTGTTCGGGTTGGAAAAATATAAAACGAAAATATTCGTGTCGGGTCACGGGTCAACCCGTGAACCCGCTCTGACCCGCAAATATAATTTTTTTTATTTTTTCAAGGTTATTATGGTAATTTTATTGAATGATATAAAAAAAATATACACTCTAGGTTTCTATTTATTGAAGTTTTTTTTTTGTTATATTGCAATCAGATTTGGTGTTTTTTTGGGGCGAGTCGTGTAATAAACGGATCACACTTATATTATAAGATTTTTCGGGTTGTGTCGTGTCAACCCGCAGAAGAAGTGGGTCGTGTTCGGGTTGAGAATTTTGACACTAATAATTAATCGGGTCGTGTTCGGGTTGAATCTATTCGTGTTCGTGTCAGACACAGGTCGACCCGAACCCGACCCACGAACACGATTTGCCACCCCTAAATGAGATACAATAAGAGCGTAATAGGAATTGACAACAATGATGCTAAGATGCTCTCTTATCTACTTAAGGGGAAAAAAGACAAAAATAAAATAAAATTGATATGATCATGTGGAAGCTTTATTAATATATTTTAATTTTTTAAAAAAAAATTTTAAAAAAATTTTAAAAAATTTTAAATTTTTTTTAAAAATTTTAAAAAAATTTTAAAAATTAAAAAATTACGAAAATGCCATTTGACCGTGTCGGACACGGTCAAATTCACGTGTCGGAATGGTCAACGTGTCGGAAAAAGTCAACCGCGTGTCGGAATGGTCAACGTGTCGGAGCGTGTCGGACCCGACTCTTCCTGTTTTTACAAGTGTCTGTGCTTCCTAGCATATGAGTCATTAGGGGTGAAAATGGGCTCGGCTGGGCCGAGCTTTGCCCCGTGCAGCCCAAGCCTATGTCAAAAAATTTCAATTTGGCCCGACCCGATAGCATAGTATGAGTCTAACTGTTACCCTGTCTTGGCCCATTTATAAGAAAATAAATGGCCCGGCCCGGCCCGTTGGCCTGTTAATTTTTAACTTCCAAGTAGACCATGAATCAACTCCACAAAATACTCAAATTCTATTGTTAAAATAAGATGACAATCTTAACATCCAAACAGAATCATGAATCACAACAATAACTAAAGAAGTCAATCCATACTATGTAAATTAAAATAACTACACGAATACAACACATCATAATGACTACAAGAGTAGCCAAAAACTTATCTTCATCTTTTCTCCCCTGCAAATACAATTCCAAGGTTACATAAGTTGGCAAATAATTTGTAAATGTAGAAAAAAAAACAAGAATAAAGAATAGAAACAAAAAAACCTTTTAATAGATTCACATAGGCAATCTCACGTGCTGAGATGTTGGTTCTTCTTACATAAAATAAGGAGTAACTCTAGTATATTAAACAAATGGGCCAGACTTCATATATAATAATTCGGCCCAATTATGTAATCAAACCTTTACACCAGCCCAAGCCCAGCCTGTCAAGTAAAAAGGATGAGGCAGACCAGACCACTAATGGGCTGGGCTGTAGGCCCCTGTGGGCCGGCCCTACCCAGTTTCACCCCTATGAGTCATGACTAATTAACCTATGTTTGATTAATTTTATTTAATTAAAATTAAATAAGTTTCCAAGAAAAAATTACTTGAGACCCCAATATTCGAATGTCAACTTTGAATCTAACTATGCCTCAAGACTTTTCTAATAATGAATGGGATAAAATTGCAAAATAATAAATTAAAATCAAATGAAATTTCAGCCAAAAAAAAATGTTAAACATTAACCAGCATATTTGAGGCTTTGAACAATTAAATTAGTGTACTTTTTGATAGACCGTGAATGGAAAATTTTATATTGTCATTCAATTGTTTATTAACATCTCATTTAATGAATATGATTATATCAATAATTGCTTAAAATGGCAAACTTTTGATGATATATTATTGGGTGCAAGTATTACACTAAAAATATATTAATATATAATTATAAGTAAGATCACATATCGATATAAAAGAGAATATTATAATAAAATTAACTACTAAAATTTATGTTAGCAAGTTGGTATATTTGAGAGAATATTTATTTTTGTAAGTTAGAAGTAGGGTCTAAAAGCTATCTAAATGAGATTAAGGTTATATTGTAATAAAATAATGTTATTAACTAAAAACAAAGATTCAAATAGATCACGGAGCACAACTGTTCCCTAAACTTATAACTAAAAAAATAAAATAAAAATAAAAGAGAGAGAAGAGGAAGAAAAAAAAATTGTGAACAGCTCCGGGGCCACGTAGAACTTGGAGTGGCTTGTTCCGGCTAAATTTTAACAAATTGTACTTATTATATATAATTATATAATTAATTATAATATGGCCTGGCCTAAAATTGTAAATTGACCCAGACTAAAATTTGTAATTTGGCACTATCTAAAATTATAATATATTTGGTGAAAGATTTGAGTAATTTGTATTAGGTTATGTGTTTAATTTTTACTTGCATAAAAAAATTAAAATATATTTAATAAAATTAAAATATTTAATTAAATTATAACTCTTCTTTATGCTGCCTACTCATGTGCTCTATATTTAATATAATTTAAATATGGAAAATATTACTCTTATGTCACATAAGAGAATTCTTCTCTCATGCACTCACAAATCAAGGGTGGAGCACACTCTCTATTTTTTATCTCTCCTCTATTCTCTCTCCTGTCTCCTCTAAGTTGTGAGTGCATGAGAAAAGAATTCTCTCATATCACATAAGAATAATATTCCCCTTTAAATATATTATGATATAAACTATGAGTTTATCATCTATCATTTAACATGGTCACATAAAATTTCCTACACACACAACATTTTGTGGGGCCCGCAGCAAAAAAAAAAAAAACTCCGGCACGCAAAACGAATCTCTATAACATAACACAATCACTTTTCCTACAACATAACTCTTATAAAACCCATAAACTATAACTACAATTAAAGAAAACAAATATACATATAATTACTCAGGTGTTCTGCCCACTAATAGTGAACCTAAATGAGCTTCTAGGAATCAAGCCTAGAGGGCTCCCTGGCTAGAGGAAAAGAAACAAGAAGAAGTCAAAGAAAGTTTTGAATTGTTTGGGAGGTATCAAAATGAAAGAAATCAAGAGAAGAAAAAGATAGGGGTTAAGACTTTTCTCACCCCCAAGAGGTGACAATAACCTATCCTCGTCAAACAAAAACCTTAAATGATTTTGATTAATATGTATTCTCCATATGTTTGGGTTTAATTAATGACTTGAATTGAAATGTATCCGATACAGATTAATATGATACCAAACATGCTGCCCTTTAGATATCTTTGACACGAATAAGGCATATTCTAATTCTCGTACATATTGCATAAAATGCCTGCTAATATTTGAGCCTTTTTTAGATAGATTAAACAATGTTATGGGTATGAAAGAAATGACTTCTATGATATATTAATTATAATTTATATTATCCGTGTGGTTGTGAATAAGAATTCGTGACTTCTCTCCGATCTTTTCCTCCTTAGAATTGAGTTTTTTTTAATTGATTATTTTTATAAAGAAGAAGTTTAATTTTGAAAATATGTGTTGTTCCGTGATTGAAAGAATGTGTCATTTTGCTACTAAATGAGTGTTATTTAATTCGTGACCTTAAAATTTTTTATAAATAAATGGAGAATTAGATTTTTCTCACTCTAATTTTCCTATCAATCTTTTGTATTTGCATCATTCTGTTGGTTGGTGCATTACATGTATTGTTGAAACAATATTGCTTGGTTGGCCAAGATTTGCTTGAGACCGAAGAGGAGCAAATATAATATTTAAGGAGCGATTGATTATCTGAAGAGCAAATCTACCAATGATGTGCAAGCTTACACATCCAGCAACATAGGGATGTACAAGCTTACCCATATTATTGTCTTGAGGGATAAATTGTAAAAGAAGCGTTAAAAGAAATGGAAACAGAAGAATAAGTTAGTTGAGAGCAAATAGTAAACAGAGAGCAATTAGTTCTAAGTAACTATAACATCTAGGGGCGTGCAAAATAATCAAAAAAGTGGGTCGAACCATGAACCGAACCGAACCGAACCGCTCCATAAAATAACCGGTTTTAAAAAACTAGTTCATTAACCGAACCGGTTTTTAAAGAACCGGTTCATGAACCGAACCGATTTTTAGAACCGGTTTAAGAACCAAACCAGTTTTTAGAACCGGTTTAAGAACCGAACCGTTTCCGAACCGAACCGAACCATTTTCAAACCAAATTAATTTTTATAACCTTATTTTTTTAATTTTTAAATTTTTTTTCTTTTCAAAAGAGGGTCGACCCGAACCAGTTCCGAACCGAACCGAACCACTTCCGAACCGAACCACTTTCGAACTGAACCGAACCACTTTCGAACCGAACCATTTAAACCAATTCGGTTCGGTTTTTCAAAAAATCTGGTTCGGTTCGACCCATGCACATCCCTAATACCATCCTAAGATTAAGGTTAGTCAAAAAGTTCTTGTCACTAACTCGATTGAACAGTTTCAATGATTCTAAAATGACTAAGAACTAAGTTTATCCCTTAGCCTTAGTTTGAGTTACACCTTGAAAGAGTTAGAAAATATTGAAGTTGGGAGCAAAGTTGGAAACAGTAA
The DNA here is from genome assembly GCA_032173675.1 of Gastrolobium villosum. Taxonomy (NCBI): domain Eukaryota; kingdom Viridiplantae; phylum Streptophyta; class Magnoliopsida; order Fabales; family Fabaceae; genus Gastrolobium; species Gastrolobium villosum. The sequence continues at coordinate 7,688 of JAVKPL010013262.1, read as the reverse complement.
AAGTAGAAATTGAAAATCAATGGAGTTAAGAGCGAAAAGAGTTGAAAAATGTTACAGTTGAGAATAGTGATTGGAAAGCAGTGAAGTTTAAGAGAAGAGTTGGAAGCAATAAGCTTGAGACTAGTAGTTGGAAAAGATTGCAGTTGAGAACAAAAACAGAGAGTAGAAAGTAGAACAAAGATTAGAAAGCAAAGAGTTAAATAATGCTTTTGAGGAACGTAAATAAAAATATACACTCAAAAATAACTTGACTCAAGATAAAAAGCGTAGCTTAGGTTGGTATTTTCACCCCTTGGTCGTTCCTAAAACTCCATCTACTCCCAAAAATGGATTTTGCTCAGAGTGCTCTTCATTGCCTTAGGTACAGATTCCTCTAACACCAAGTTTTGCTTCCTAAAGTGGTATGCGCATTGATGGTCCTCAAAAATTGAGATCCATTGATGGTTTATATGTTCCTTAAATCCAATTTTTTACTGTATAAAGGTTGCTTAATCCAATTATTACCCCTAGGAATAGTTTCTTGATAAATTGGGCTAGAGCAGTATTTAATTTGGGAATTAGAGTAGTACTGGAGCAATTTGACTTGATTATTTCTTCATGAGCTTAATGGGTTGAATTGTTTTTACAGGAAACCTAAGGCCTAACCAAGAAAAAAACCCAATTCAACAAAGGAGGAAACTTGGAAGAAAATAAAGCAAAAGGAGACAAGAAAGCAAGCTGCAGTACGGGAGCAGAAAAGCAACCAATTGAGCGCCTCCATGTCAACGGCAGCAGGGAATGTAGGAGTAGCGCCCTATCTGTGCAGAAGCGGTACAAAATTTCTACAAAAGACTAGGGCTGAGCTGGCATGGAGCAGTGCTCTGATTGGAGAGGATCTGAGGAAACATGGACCATAGATCTAAGGAACAACTGAGATTGCAAGCCAGCATCTTTTGTTAAAAAAGGTAGAGGACCATTGCAACGGGATCATCTTCAACCACGAGTCTGAGTCAGTTTTGAGGAGTCTGAGTATTTTCTTATATTTTTCCAGTTTTCATCATGCTCCTTATGAGTGAACTTTCTTAAGTGGGTTAAGGGTGAAGTAGAAACCCTCTTTGTCTTAGGATGAACTTGTAATGAAAGTATGATTTCTTTAATAGATTATGAGGTGTTCCTTGGTTTAAAACTCTAATCTTGTAACACACTTTGGTTTGCAACCTCATCCCAGGACCACTTGGTCGATGAAACCCTCACAAGGCAGTGTGGAACAAGGTTAGAAATCTTGGGACATTTGCTTTCAGTTAGAGGAATATCTGGAAAGGGGGACACTGTCATGTGTACATCACTTTTGCTAGTGACCCCTTCGGCCATGCTCTTTTGAGAAGGAAAACATGATTTCCTTGAGTTCAAATTGATGAACTTTAAGTGTTATTTAGTGTAAAAATTCGTTGCTCCAGTTTACACAAGTTAAGTCGTAATGGTAGTAGGAGCATAATTTAATTCTGAATCCATATAACATTGTAGGAGCAATCAAGAGGTTGAAAATATCGATCCCAAAACCTATTGTTTCTTTCTCTTTATATTTCTTTCAATCTATTATTAGACTCTTAATTAATCTTCTCAAAACTTTATAATTGCTCTTGATAATTTCTGTTACAAGGTTTGCTTGATGCTCTTGATACTTTTGTCACATTTAAATCTCCCTTCCTGTTTACCCTACTCTCATTATTGTTCGGTGAAGGTTAAGAAGGACACTTAGCATTCAACTACTTACATTGGTTAACACTGTTTAATTAACTAGTAGGAATTGCTCTTTGATGGATTCTGACCGAGAACAATTGCTCTTTACTTGCTTCTCTTTTGAAACTTTTGTTCTTTTCCTGTTAAACACCACTTTTACAATTGTTCACTGAGGAGATAATCCGGGGCTCATAACAGATCCTATATTATTTGATGTGTGCGCTTGCGCAACTTGGGTAGAGTTGATCCTTATTTGAATAATTGCTTCTCGAAATAATTTTTGCTTCTGACACACTTTTGTTCCTTTATTCTATTCCTGAGCACCTCTCAACCCGACAAGCACGCATATCCCTGTGCCCCAAACAACCTTAGGAGTATTAAGACACAAGGAAGATGAATCTTTCCTTTATTCCTAAGGCAACATGCAAAAGTTGCTAGGGAGAAACTCTACACACAACAAATGCTCCTCGTTATGGAGATTCCTCTCACTAGAGAGCCAACCTCCTAAGACTTCCCTTGATGCCAGCCAACCGGAACATTAAAGCAAGAAACATCACAAATTTCATTAACAAAAACAGACTTACAAAATAAGTTCTACCTAAGACTAAGAGGGATACTTCTACTTCCTCTTTACCTATTAAAAATATTTAGCTCATACTAAGCAGCATTGCAACAGAAAAGCAAAGAATTAAACTAAAAAAATGAAAATGACCTTAGCAACACCAAGAAAAAGACGGTGAAAATTGCTGATGCTCTCCGGCAAGTATACCGATCGCACAAGTAATAAAGTGATAAATAAAGTTCGTCTCCACAGGGATTAGGATCTAATATCAATTAAACTTTCTCTTTAAAGAACGGAAGTAATTCAAATAGGGTTTGTGTGACAAATATTGTCAAATTGAGTGAAATTAAAAATAAAGACTTGTTTTTGTGTTTTTAGATTGAAAAATAAAACAATAAAATTGAAAATTGATTTGTAGAAAAATATGAGAAAAGCATTGTAGCCAGAGTTCATTCACCAAATGATCCCCGTTTTTTACTCTGGATTGATTTATAATAATCATTTATATAATCACTCAGATAAATTATCATCTAAAAGATTCAATAGTTAACCCTCAATTCCTTGCAGGGTTAACCCTTTAATCCCATGAGAAACCCCAATTCCTTGCAATGTTTCTCATGGGATCAAGCAATGGGCGCGATAATTTAAACATCTGCAATCGTATACACGTCTATTCCTAGCACGTATACAGATTATTATCTTACCCCCTTTCCAGATCAAAACCCCAATATTCCTATCTAGGGTTTTGATCCTCAGAATATCCCCAACTATCAGATTGATCAATTCTAACAAAGGGAATATAAAATTCGCACAGAGTAAAGATAAAGATAATTATATAAATTAAAAACCACAAATCAATCCTTCATGTCAAGGGTTCACATATGGATCGTGACCCTGACTACAATAAAAATGATCTAGCCGATCAACATCATGATCGCTGATCTAAAATTCAACATAAAATTAAAACAAAAGATAAAGAAATACTAGATGTAAATGAAGAACGAAGAACAACTTCAGTGCCCTTCTCCTCCAATCTCCAGATCTGCCTCTTAACCCTGTATCTGTGTTCTTTCTTTTTTCTTTTTTTTCTGATCTGCAAAGTCTGCTGACCTAATTCAGCAAATGTCACTTTTATAATATTCTTTTCTCCTTCCAAAAATGCCCCTTAGAAAACACGGAGATCTGTTCCCGCAAACCGGCGCTGGTTGGCGCCGAATTGGCGCAAGTTTGCGCCACTCCTCCTCTTGGCGCTGGGTGGCGCCATTCTTCATAACAAATGGCGCTAGTTAGCGCCAAATTTCACTATTTTTGGGCGCTAACTAGCGCCAACTTTTATTCCTTTTAGGCGCTAGCTAACGCCAATGCACTGACTTACGGCGCTAGTTTGCGCCATTTCCTTCATAAATGGGCGCTAGGTTGCGCCAACCTTCTGTGTTATTGCACTGAGGAGCGCCACTTTCTTCATGAGTGGGCGCTAGGTTGCGCCAAGGTTCTGTCTTATTGCGTTGAGGAGCGCCACTTTGGTGCTACCTCGCGCCACTTTGATGCCTTCGCTGCAAAGTTCGTAATTTGGTGCGGTTTTGCGCCAATTTGGTGCTGACCCGCGCCATGCTTGGAACTCATAGTGTGCTTCAACCGTGTAAAATTGCATTAACAGGTTTTTTTTATAATTCTTCACTTATTTTCCCTGTAAAAATACAATTAAAAGGTGAATATTATTGACATTCAAAGAATCAATATAATTAGCAAATATGTATTTAATTCGCTCTCTTATGACTAAATTCTTGTCAATTTTATCACAGAAAAATCACACTTGCCAGAGGCACATCAAACCATTCCCAGATTTAAACGTTGCTGTCCCCAGCAATGTAAAAGACTTAATCCAACATAACAATCATAGTCACTCTCAGACTCAATATGCCATGCATGCCTGACTCAATATCATGAACTTCCAATAATGCCATCAGCTTCTTAAATATACAAGTCTACATTGATTACCCCTCACACAGATAAATAATGTTCACTCAACACTCAGTGTTTAAGGGTATCATGAGCACTCAATTACTCAAAGCTATAACACTACCATATGCTTGATTATATTCTAAAAAATTCTTGAAATTGAAGAATCAAACATATGCATCAATTGATCAAAAGGACTTCACAGGTTGTAACTTGGCCGGGGTAATAGGTAGGAAAATTTGGATAGTAGCTCAAACAACCAAGAGATTGAAAACTGATATTATTTCATTTTTAACAATTTCAACTCAATTGTTTTGCTCCACTAACATTCCCACAGAATTTCGGGAATTCATTCCTTCCTGCCACCTTTTACTCTTTTCCTTTTTCTTGCTTTCTTTTCTTTTTTATTTTTATTTTTATTTTTATTTTTTTTTATTTTTTTTTCATCCCTTAATTACTTGACCATTGTGGAGCTTACCTCAATTTCTTTATTTTATTTTCAACACATTCAATGATTCAATCTCAATCAAGGTAAGTCACGAAAAATGGATATAGGCTAAGCCATCAATCAGGCCACAAGTCATTTATCAAGAATTAAGTTCAGGCTCAAAGGGCTAGCAAGCGAAAATCTCATACATGTGGGTTATTTTGGCCAATAGCAAATAAGAACAAAATGCCTTTATCATATCAATCAATGCATGCATAATAGAGAAACAAATCAAGTTCTAGAGTATTACAACAGTGAGGCCTCTCAACAAAGATTTCAGTGTTTAGGCTCAAAACCTCACAGCTATGGTATCAATGCAGACTCAAGAAAATTGACCTCAGACATTATCATAATTCACAATAATAACTCAGACAAACGAGTAATCATACAATCTAATTATGCCTATGCAATGTTATGCTAGAAAGTCATACAATATATTCCAAGAATTTAATCATGTACATTAACAAGATAAGCAAATTCAAATCTGGGATAACACAAATTTTTTTTTTAATTATTTTTTAAGATAACACAAAATAACTATAAAAATAACTAAAAAAAAATAAAAAAATTAAAAGAGTTAGAATATCTCCCCTGATCGAAGAATTGAAGTTCTAAGGTGCAAGCCAACCATTCCCAGATTTAGAGCATTGCTGTCCTCAGCAATAATTAGACCACAAGAATGAATGAAAACCTGCACAATAGAACAAACAGTGGCATATAGAAGAAACTATAATGCACACATTAAAACATCCGAATGTTTGAGGAATAATCTAACACAAAGAAAATAATTGACCCTAACTACAACCTATGGTCATAATCAAAACAACAAATTTACGAAACAGAAAAATTAAGCTAAAATACAATATATCTCCATCCGCAAGGAGAAATCAATCGTCCTCATCTTCATAATCTTCTGTTGCCATCCTTCGAGCATCTTGGAATGGATCAGGAGCAGGACGATACAGCTCTGGGTCCAAAAATGGCTGTGAAGGCATGGGAACATCAGCTGGAGCCGGAGCAGGATAAGGGTTTTGATACACAAAAGGAGGGGGAACTTCTGGATACACAGGTCGGAATGTCTCAAATGGTACAGTAGGATATGCATGCTCCAGGAATTGCTGAAAATACTCTCCCTGCATAAGAAGTTTCTCATTCTGAATAGAGATACGCTTGAACTGCTGCTGATTCTGAATAAACATCTGTGAAAGCTGCTGTTGCATCTCAAAAAAATCATAAGCAGGAGGAGGTCCTTGTGTAGTAACTGGAGTAGCATGAGCATAATGTGCTTCTGAAGCATCCGACACAGGTACCTGAGGTAGAATAGCCATATGTGGAACACGTGGAGAAGGAGGCCTACCAGCTTTGCAGCCTCTACTTCTGAAATCAACCTCGGATTTATTACAGTGATCTATGTATGTGTCCAGAGTCAATGTAGATGCAGGTCTAATATCAAACTCCTCATCTTCAGGAATAAGCACACCGGCCCGAATACACAAATTTGAAATGAGGGAAGCCAAACCCAGACGCTCTTTTTGCCTACTCCTTGTTACCATATGGCAAATTCTATCAGATAATGCGGAAGAAATATGCAATCTTTCTTCCCCAATAAGTATATATAAGAGAGATGCCCTCTCAATATTCACATCTGACAGATTAGAGGAGGGCAAGATGTTAGCATTCACAAAACAATGACAGAAACGGCATTCACCAGTCAGGTGTGACATGCGTAACTTTTCTGGGATGCCCCCATGTTTAGTTTCCCATTCTGAGAATGGTTGAGTTATCCTTGTACGCACCATCTCAGTTAATTGAGGAAATTCCTCCGGATACTGCCTGCGTCCCATAATCGCAAGTCGTAGAAGAGTGGAAACTTGTTTGCAGGAATGCCTCAATGGTAGCTGAATCAAAGGGAACTGCAACTCCCCTTACCCAAGAAGTCCTGGTTCTGTGTAATTCCTCCAAATCAGCATTTGCATAGAACTCCTTCACAATTGAGCTGGGGGCTAGTTCAGCGTAATCTACCAGCTTCTCCCATTTCCTCCTTTGGATAGTTCTCATAATGGGATTGTCATTAGGTAGATCCAGAGAAATACGTCTTTCTGGAATAAAACCTTTGTCTGCATATGAATCGTAGAATCTCTTCTGAGCTTCCATGTGCAGAAATCTACTTTCATCCATAGTAGAAAATTTTCTCTTTTTTTTACTAGCAGATGCTGGTTCCTTACCCTTAAAAGTCTGAAAATCAGAAATACAGCCATAATAAAGATAATTCCCAGATTTATCTCAAATCATATCAGTTAATAAATATGCATGCAGATGGTATAAATATTGCAAATATTTCTGGACACACCCTGCACATACCATTCCCAGATTTAATCTTAGATAATATCACAGTAAAATATTTTTCTCTTTTTTTTTTTACGATCCAGCGCCCCTGCGCAGATGGGCGCCACTGGCGCGGATGAGCGCCGCTGGCGCGGCCCTGCGCCGCAGGCGCGACCTTGCGCCGTTGCGCGGCCCTGCGCCGCTGTGCGCGGCCTTGCGCCGCTGTGCGCGGTGTTGCACAGTCGGGTGCCCTTGCGCCGCTTGATCTTCAGTGATCAATAGCAAAGGGCGAAAGGGAAGCACTTATCAACCAGTAAATCATATTCATGTACAAAATCAAAGCTAAAAGTATAAGAAGATAAAGTAACATACCTTTGGTGCCATGAATGATGATGAAGAGTGTTTGGTGTGTGAAATGAAACAAAAGAAGAGAAAGAGTTATGAAGGGGGAAGAAATAGAAGAAGAAGTAGTGTAGGATTAGAAATAAGGGAGAGGGAGAGTTATAAAGGGGATGTGTCGGTGTCCACCGACAAATTTTTTTTTTTTTTTTCACCGACAACTTTTTTTTTTGAAGTGGCGCGAGTCTGCGCCAAAATGACGCAAGACCGCGCCATCTTACTGCCAATTTATTTCTT
>JAVKPL010013258.1:0-70509 GCA_032173675.1 Gastrolobium villosum | reverse complement strand
TGGATGAATCAAAGAAAATGCAAAAGAAGTTGATTTTGTGAAGTTTTTCGACGAAAAATGGATTCCTTCGACGGAAAATGGATTCCGTCAAAATTGGATGAAAATAATAAATGCAAAAGAAATTGTTTTTGTGAAGTTTTTCGACGGAAAATGGATTCTGTCGAAGATTTTTGACGGAAAATTTATTCCGTCGAAAATGGATGAATAAAATAAATGCAAAATAAATTCATTTTGTGAAGTTTTTTTGACGAAAAATGGATTCCGTCGAAAATGGATGAATAAAATAAATGCAAAAAAATTGATATTGTGAAGTTTTTTGACGGAAAACGGATTCCGTCGAAAATGGATGAATAAAATAAATGCAAAATAAATTGATTTTGTGAAGTTTTTCGACGAAAATGGATTTCATCGAAGATTTTTGTCGGAAAACGAATTCCGTCGAAAAAGGATGAATAAAATAAAATGCAAAAGAAATTCATTTTGTGATGTTTTTAGACGGAAAACGAATTCTGTCGAAAACTGATTTATAAAATAAATGCAAAATAACTTGATTTTGTAAATTTTTTCGATGGAAAATAGATTCCGTAGAAAACTGATGAATAAAATAAATGGAAAAGAAATTGATTTTGTGAAGTTTTTCGACGGAAAATAGATTCCGTCGAAAAATGATGAATAAAATAAATGCAAAAGAAAATGATTTTGTGAAGCTTTTCGATGAAAATGGATTTCGTAGAAGATTTGGACGGAAAACGAATTCCATCGAAAATGGATGATTAAAATAAATTGCAAAAGAAATTCATTTTGTGAAGTTTTTCGACGGAAAACGGATTCCGTAGAAAATGGATGAATAAAATAAATGCAAAAAAATTGATATTGTGAAGTTTTTTGACGGAAAACGGATTCCGTCGAAAATGGATGAATAAAATAAATGCAAAAGAAATTGATTTTGTGAAGTTTTTCGACGGAAAATGGATTCCGTCGAAAGCTGATGAATAAAATACATGCAAAAGAAATTGATTTTGTGAAGTTTTTCGACGGAAAATGGATTCCGTCAAATATTTTTGACGGAAAATGAATTCCGTCGAAAATGGATAAATAAAATAAATGAAAAGAAATTGATATTGTGAAATTTTTTGACAGAAAACAGATTCCGTCGAAAATGGATGAATAAAATAAATTGCAAAAGAAATTGATTTTGTGAAGTTTTTCGATGGAAAATGGATCACGTCGATAACTGATGAATAAAATAAATGCAAAAGAAATTGATTTTGTGAAGTTTTACGACGGAAAATGGTTTCCTTCGACGGAAAATGGATTCCGTCAAAGATTTTTGACGGAAAAAGAATTCCGTCGAAAATGGATGAATAAAATAAATGCAAAAGAAATTGATATTGTGAAGTTTTTTGACGTAAAACGGATTCCGTCGAAAATGGATGAATAAGATAAATGCAAAAGAAATTGGTTTTGCGAAGTTTTTCGACGGAAAATGGATTCCGTCGAAAACTGAAGAATAAAATAAAAGCAAAAGAAATTGATTTTGTGATGTTTTTTGACGGAAAATGGACACCCTCGAAGATTTTTGACGGAAATTAATTCCGTAGAAAATGGATGAATAAGATAAATGCAAAAGAAATTGATTTTGTGAAGTTTTTTTACGGGAAACGGATTCTGTCGAAAATGGATGAATAAAATAAATGCAAAAGAAATTGATATTGTGAAGTTTTTTGACGGAAAACGTATTCCATCGAAAATGGATGAATAAAATAAATGCAAAAGAAATTGATTTTGTGAAGTTTTTCGACGAAAATTGTAACAGCCCGTTGTACACCGGTATTGTTAACATTGATTATGATATTAAGCGCAGTTACAATCACAGTGATTGGGTTAATTAAATTACGGGCAAATTTTTCTTTTATCATATTCCTTTTCGTACATCAATACATTTTCCGTAATCAATTAAAACCACACTATAATTGTAAATGCAATTTGCGGAATCATACATTTCACTAACATCATTAATCCTTCTTTTTATTCAATTCATTTAAATTCACCATCTTACTCTCACATTTTTCCAAGTTGTAGTCCTTTACGTTATCTACGCGTGGTTTCAAACCACGTATCAATTGGAGTTCTACCCATCAAGTTAAGCCCCTTTCTTTTAGTCTAGAAAAACCTGAATTTTCGAAAATTACACTGTGGTAATCGATTACCAGTGGGTGGTAATCGATTACCACCTGTCAAAAATGAGGCAGTAGCCAAATTTTGACCTCCTCTGTTCTGGTAATCGATTACCAACTTGGGGTAATCGATTACCTCACATGGTAATCGATTACCAAAGCTCAGTAATCGATTACCAGTGAAGACAGTAGCCAAATTTCGTCCCCTGTTGCATGGTAATCGATTACCATGCTTGGGTAATCGATTACTATGCAGTAAAAATGACAGATTACAACATTTTAAGCCCAAGAAAGGTTGTGTAATCCATCCCTAACCCCTTGGTACTCCTCACAACACTTAAACACATCCTAATGTAGGCTCTAGGCCTTTCCATCATGCAATTTCCTTAAAACATACATCATTTACAAAGTCCTCAATGTAATGGCCATTTACATACAAATATGGACCATTTTACAACATGAATCATCAAGACTTCAAAGGCAATGAATGTGGCAATGGACAAGTCCCATGCTCACTCAAAATATACAGTTATCCATGTCATGAATAATAGGCAATAAACAAGACTTAGAATACAATCATGAACACTACAAAAAGCATGGATATAACATCATGCAATATGTTCATGACCTAAGTCTCAAAATGCTAATGTCATGCCATGTGCAATCCAATAGTCCTCCTCCAAAATGTCATGCAATCCCAATGCACCGCATGCCAATCCAATGTCCACTATACGGGCTTCTTGCCCGAAGCTCCTCCCGGCTCATAGTGACCTGAAATGTGGTCCCCCAAACACGGGGTGAGATATACGGATATATCTCAGTAAACCAATGGAGCTAGAGGCTCTCTCCACTCCATGGCTCACTAAAATGTATAAATATGACATCATGTAATATGCAAGCAATACAATATCACCATCCAACTGGAGACACCCAAGAACATCCACACATGGATTCAAGTTCAAGGACTCCATCATATAACTCCCGAGACAATCCTAGAGCTTCTCCCATGGTTGAGAAAACTCCATGGCCAACCCAACCGGAACTCCTCAAGAGACCTATCCGGCGGATGTCCCACGTTTGGCTCATCCTGGAGTCGCTCCCAGAGTCGACCCCATGGCAACCCAACTGGCACTCCGTCACGAAATGATCCAGCGGATGTCCAAACCCAACACACGTCAACTGGCCAGTGATCAAACAGTTTTCACAAAAATCCAAGCAATATGCATACAAGCACACAATCACACAATGCCATAACCACATAATCCAACCACTACCTTCCACTAGGTGTGGTGGAGCACACTAGGGATTAAACCCAAGTTCCAAGGGTTTACCTCAACACAAGCCAATCCGTTCCAAACGTATGCTCCAAATCAACCTTTCACAATCACGTCCGTGTGAGGCACCCTACAACAATCATCAAATCCAAATTACACCAAAACTCATTTTTCATGAAAATCCCTCAAATTTTCCTAAGTTAAAAACCTATCTTTTTCACCAAAATTTATCATAGCATTTCTAGCTTACAAGCATGATTCTAAGGCATTTTCATCTAATAGCATTTTTCCATTTGGGCTCTCTATCATCACACATCTAAAATTAAAGGTTTAGAGCATAAATTCCTAGATCTATGAAATCAACCACAAAAATACCACAAATATACTCACAATGTGTTGTATGCTCACCACCAAGGCTCCACTAAGCCAAAGGAAACCCAAAAGCTCCAAGAACCTCCAAGAACACTATGGGTCGGATCTGATTTTTGCCAAAAAACGCAGCCAAGAGATGGATTCAAGGTTTCTAGGTGTTACCAATGGATCTAGAAGGTTGTTTACAATAGATTTCAACACCAAAATCAAGAGATTTGGTGAAGAAATGAGAAAATGGTGAAATGGAGAAGAGAAGGGTGTTTGTGTTCTTTCTACACAGGGGGCGCGCGAGAATGAAGAAGAAAAGGAAGGAAAGAAAGAAGAAAAATGGGTGGGGGCCAAGTGACTTCGGTCACACGGGTCCCACACGCGATCTAACTTTAACCCCGATAAAAATTCCGATCATAAATTCTTAATCTACATATTTTTCCAGTCCATAACATATTTTTATTTCTCCAAAATATTGATAAAAATTTCACACCTATCGGTACACTCACACCACAGTATTTAACCCTTAAAAATCACTATTCATCAATTTTTCCCAAATTTGCCTATTCACTCAATTTTCCGCCCTGATTCCATTTCCAGCATTATTTTTGTCATATGAAATCTCTAACTCAGTATTTAAGCCTCAGAACACACGGTTGGCAAATTACCATTTTGCCCTTTTTGCCCATTTTGGCCATAATTCTTGGATTTTCACTAATCCACCAATTTTCCTTTCACATTATAATATTAAAATTCACATTTAAATATATGAGGTGTTATATTCACCCCACCTTTTAGAAATTTTGTCCGCAAAATTAAATCATACCTGCTCGCCAACTCAGGATACAGCCGGAGAATCTCGTCCTCCCGCTCCCAAGTAGCCTCCTCAGGTGTGCGGCCTTCCCACTGAATCTTCAGCATGGGAATCACTTTACTTCTCAATCACTTTTCACTGCGATCCAATATTGCAATAGGACCGATGGGAGTCTTCAAGTTCTCCCTGATTTCAATATTATCCGGTATCACCACATGTGATTCATCCGGAACATAACGTCGCAACTGCGACACATGAAAGACATCATGTAAATTAGACAACTGAGGGGGTAAGGCAAGCTGATAGGCCACCAATCCTACTCTTTTCATAATTTGATACGGCCCAATGAACCGTGGACTCAGCTTCCTCACACCCAACGCACGGCCAACACCTGTGACCGGAGATAACCGTACAAAAACGTGGTCACCTTCTTCAAATTCCAGCGGTCTATGCTTATTGTCATAGTAACTTTTCTGCCGATTCTGTGCCTGTTTCAATTTTTCTCTGATGATTTCAATTTGCACTGTTGTTTCCTGCACAAAATCCGGACCAAACCTTTCTTTATCGCCTACCTCAGTCCAACAAGTGGGCGTACGACACCTCCTGCCATACAAAACCTCATATGGTGCCATACCCAGACTGGAATGAAAACTGTTATTATAAGAAAATTCCACCAATGGTAAGTACCTATCCCAGGCATTACCCTGTTCCAGTGTGCAAGCTCTCAGCATGTCCTCAAGTGTCTGTATGGTCCTCTCAGTCTGACCATCAGTCTGCGGGTGATAAGCAGTGCTCAGTCGAAGCTGAGTGCCAAAAGCCTGCTGCAAAGCTCCCCAAAAGCGTGAAGTAAACTTCGGGTCCCGATCACTCACAATGCTAATCGGTATCCCATGGAGTCTAACAATCTCCTTTACATACAGTGTAGCCAACTTCTCTGTGGTGTAATCCACTCGTACTGGTAGAAAATGTGCAGACTTCGTAAGTCGGTCCACAATAACCCAAATTGAATCGTAACCAGCTTGAGTTCGCGGCAATCCCTCAACAAAATCCATTGAAATACTCTCCCATTTCCATTCTGGTATATCCAGCGGCTGAAGTAATCCAGCAGGTTTCTGATGCTCTATTTTCACTTTCTGACAAACCAAGCACTTTGATACGTACTCAGCAACATCCCTTTTCATCCCAGGCCACCAGAACTTAACTTTCAAATCTTGGTACATTTTTGTGGCACCTGGGTGGATAGCATATTGACCCTTGTGGGCCTCAGTCATAACTTCCTCTGCAAGTTCCTTGGGCACAACAATCCTGCCCTGATATAGTAATAATCCCTGTTCATTAACAGATATGCCACTCTGGCCTTTCAAATACTTTATACTTTCATTGCGAATCTGAGTCTCCTTAATTTTCTCGTGCAGCTCGTTCTCAATCCGAGTCAACTCCATATCACACATTCTTCCTGCAAAGAAATCCGTTATCTTCATATCACGGAATTGCTCAATCACTTCATTGTCCCACATCATCATATGAGATAAGTTAACAGACTTCCTACTCAATGCATCTGCCACAACATTAGCCTTTCCCGGGTGGTATTTCAGCTCAAAATCATAATCTTTCAAAAATTCAACCCATCTACGCTGCCTCATATTCAGCTCCTTCTGATCAAACAAATATTTCAAGCTCTTATGATCGCTGAACACAGCAAACTTCATCCCATACAGAAAGTGCCTCCAGATTTTCAAGGCAAACACAATAGCAGCCAGTTCCAAGTCATGCGTCGGATAATTTTCTTCATGTGGCCTTAACTGCCTAGACGCGTAAGCAATCACTTTTCCTTCCTGCATCAGTACGCTCCCTAAACCTTTCTTAGAAGCGTCACAATATAACACAAACTCACCCTCCGGATCAGGTAGAGTCAACATCGGAGCAGTGGTCAATTTCTCTTTTAGTAGCAGAAAACAGTCCTCACATTCCTGGGTCCACACAAAAGGAGTATCCTTTCGTGTCAATCGAGTCAACGGTAGAACCATTGCAGAAAATCCCTGTATAAATCGGCGATAATAGCCAGCAAGCCCCAGAAAACTTCTGATTTCAGTCACAGTCTTAGGTCGTTCCCAGTCACTCACCGCTTCAATCTTGCTTGGATCCACTGCAACACCACTTGCAGAAATAACATGACCCAAAAATTGCACCTCAGACAACCAGAATTCACACTTAGATGGTTTAGCATATAGTTTCTTATCTTTCAACACCTGCAACACAGTCCTCAAATGGTCGATGTGCTCCTCTTTACTCTTAGAGTAGATCAAGATGTCATCAATAAATACAATCACGAACTGGTCCAAATATGGTTTAAAGATGCGGTTCATATAGTCCATGAACACCGCCGGGGCATTAGTAAGCCCAAAAGGAATCACTTGATATTCAAAATGTCCATATCTGGATCGGAAAGCTGTTTTAGGTACATCCTCCGGTTTAATCCGAATCTGGTGATATCCGGACCGGAGATCAATCTTTGAAAATACACAGGCATCCTTCAACTGATCTAATAAATCATCAATACGCGGTAATGGGTACCGGTTCTTAATAGTCACTTTATTCAGCTGTCGGTAGTCAGTGCACAATCTCATGCTACCATCCTTTTTCTTCACAAATATCACCGGTGCTCCCCACGGAGACACACTCGGCCTAATAAAATTTTTCGCAGACAATTCTTCAATGTGTTTCTTCAACTCGGCCAACTCAAGTGGCGACATCCGGTATGGAGCCAAGGAGATCGGCCCCACACCAGGCAATAGGTCAATCGAGAATTCAATCTCTCTCTCAGGTGGAAATTCCGGTATCTCATCCGGAAATACATCCTCAAACTCATTAACAACTGGAATAGAAGAAATCTCCTCCTTTTTATCACCTACCAATCCGCCCAACAAGACATAACCCAAATCTCCAGCCTTCAAGGCTTTCACAGTTTGACTTACAGACAAATACAAAGACGGACAAACCGTCGGCCTCTCGTGAGACAACAACAACCTCTTTCCGTAGCAATCGATCATTGCGCAGTTCCGAGACAACCAATCCATCCCCAAAATCAAATTGACAGAGGCCAGGGGTAAGATAATTAAATCAATGGTATAACCCCTGCCTAAATAGGTGAACTTCACATCTTCACAAATCCAAGACGATTCACTAACCTCTCCCGTAGCGGTAGTAATACGCATCGGAGGAACCATTCGCGTTACCTTTAAGTCCAACGCCTTAGCCACATAGTCCGCCACAAAAGAATGTGTTGCTCCCGAATCAAACAATACAGACAAATCAACATTAGAGAGGAAAATTATACCTTTTACCAAATTCGGAGCCCTTTCAGTATGTTGCGCATTTGTAGTATATACTCGTCCCACAGTAGGAACAACAGCAGTAGGAGTAGCAGTAGTAGTAGCTGTCGGCAAGGCCTGCAGATTCGCAGCCTGCCCCGAAGAAGATGGACAATCTCTAGCAAAGTGGCCATTCCGACCACACTTAAAACATGTCAACGGACCAGCACCACATACACCCTTGTGGTATTTCCCACACTTCCCACGTTTTGGGATAAAATATCTGTCCGCAGCACCACCACCACCGGTGTTTCCACCCCTCTTGAACTGACCAGGAGGCTGCCTTACATGCAACCCCCTACCCCTGTTGTTATTATTGAAACCTCCTCTATTAGTATTTCCAGAAGGACCAGGTGTCCTCTTAACATCTTGTTCTTTTACCTTATCCGATTTTGGATACCTCCCATAAACAGTCTCGACCCTCTTGCATTGGGTCACCAAATCAGCAAAGTTTCTCACCGCAGTATTAGACATCCTCTTAGCAATCTTCTCACTCAGCCCTCTTTGAAATTTAGCTGACAAGAATTCCGGAGTAGGTAGAGTACCTCCATAGTTTGCAAATTTCACAAGCTCATTAAATTTTGCCACATAGGCATCCACAGTCATGACTCCCTGTACAAGGCTATCAAACTCACCTTGCTTTGCCTCCCGAACATCACGGGGAAAATATTCTTCATGAAACAGACCTTCGAACATAGTCCACGAAATAACCTCACCCTGAATAACAAATGGGCGAGACACATTGTCCCACCACTCTTGGGCATCACCCTCCAGCATATACACAGAATATAATAATTTTTGTGGATCTTGGCATCTCATCACCTGGAAAATCTTATTCATTCCCCTCAACCAAGCAGTAACCTCCTTTGGGTCCCTTGACCCCAGAAATGCGGGTGGCTTATGTTTCCTAAAAGATATGAGCCTCCGCTCATCATCAGCATTATCAACAACCTGCCCCGCAGCCCCAGTGGATTGGGCAACAGATGACGGATGAGGAACATAACTCGGGTCAGTAGTATGATGACTAGCCTCACCAGTGTGGTGACTAGCCCCACTCTCCCCCTGTTGAGGAGTAACAGATGGCGTCGGTGTAGGAGTCACTGTAGCCGTGTGTGGAGGTGAATTATCCCTCCTAGGACGATCTCTATCCGCCCTCATCTCAGCCATAAAGGCCTGCATCATATCCTGATTGGTCTTCATCAGGTTTTCAGTCATGTTTCTATTTGCAGCCGTTTCCGCCTGCAGAGCATTCAGGACTGCAGTGACCGGATCCGGTGGCAAAGGATCTGCACCACGTGCCCCACGGCGACCACGCGCCCTACTCATGATATCTGTACATGTAACACAAAGGAATGAGTTGATCAGACCCACACTGAGGAATCACATATACATTAATCATAAATAGTTCACAGATAGCTATGGCACACAAGATACAACATACACAAACAATCAGAGTGGCGCAGCGGAAGCGTGGTGGGCCCATAACCCACAGGTCCCTGGATCGAAACCAGGCTCTGATACCATAAAATGTAACAGCCCGTTGTACACCGGTATTGTTAACATTGATTATGATATTAAGCGCAGTTACAATCACAGTGATTGGGTTAATTAAATTACGGGCAAATTTTTCTTTTATCATATTCCTTTTCGTACATCAATACATTTTCCGTAATCAATTAAAACCACACTATAATTGTAAATGCAATTTGCGGAATCATACATTTCACTAACATCATTAATCCTTCTTTTTATTCAATTCATTTAAACTCACCATCTTACTCTCACATTTTTCCAAGTTGTGGTCCTTTACGTTATCTACGCGTGGTTTCAAACCACGTATCAATTGGAGTTCTACCCATCAAGTTAAGCCCCTTTCTTTTAGTCCAGAAAAACCTGAATTTTCGAAAATTACACTGTGGTAATCGATTACCAGTGGGTGGTAATCGATTACCACCTGTCAAAAATGAGGCAGTAGCCAAATTTTGACCTCCTCTGTTCTGGTAATCGATTACCAACTTTGGGTAATCGATTACCTCACATGGTAATCGATTACCAAAGCTCAGTAATCGATTACCAGTGAAGACAGTAGCCAAATTTCGTCCCCTGTTGCATGGTAATCGATTACCATGCTTGGGTAATCGATTACTATGCAGTAAAAATGACAGATTACAGCATTTTAAGCCCAAGAAAGGTTGTGTAATCCATCCCTAACCCCTTGGTACTCCTCACAACACTTAAACACATCCTAATGTAGGCTCTAGGCCCTTCCATCATGCAATTTCCTTAAAACATACATCATTTACAAAGTCCTCAATGTAATGGCCATTTACATACAAATATGGACCATTTTACAACATGAATCATCAAGACTTCAAAGGCAATGAATGTGGCAATGGACAAGTCCCATGCTCACTCAAAATACACAGTTATCCATGTCATGAATAATAGGCAATAAACAAGACTTAGAATACAATCATGAACACTACAAAAAGCATGGATATAACATCATGCAATATGTTCATGACCTAAGTCTCAAAATGCTAATGTCATGCCATGTGCAATCCAATAGTCCTCCTCCAAAATGTCATGCAATCCCAATGCAAAAGAAATTGATTTTGTGAAGTTTTTCGACGGAAAATGGATTCCGTCGAAAACTGATGAATAAAATAAATGCAAAAGAAATTGTTTTTGTGAAGTTTTTCGATGGAAAATGGATTCCGTCGAAGATTTTTGACGGAAAATGAATTCCGTCGAAAATGGATGAATAAAATAAATGCAAAAGAAATTGATTTTATGAAGTTTTTGGACGGAAAACGGATTCCGTCGAAAATGGATGAATAAAATAAATGCAAAAGAAATTGTTTTTGTGAAGTTTTTCGACGAAAATGGATTTCGTCGAAGATTTTTGACTGAAATCGAATTCCGTCGAAAATGGATGAATAAAATAAATTGCAAAATAAATTCATTTTGTGAAGTTTTTCGATGGAAAACGAATTCCGTTGAAAACTGATGAATAAAATAATTGCAAAAGAAATTGATTTTGTGAAGTTTTGTGATGGAAAATGGATTCCGTCGAAAACAGATGAATAAAATAAATGCAAAAGAAATTGATTTTGTGAAGTATTTCGACGGAAAATGGATTCCTACGACGGATGAAAAAAATAAATGCAAAAGAAATTGATTTTGTTAAGTTTTTCGACGGAAAATGGATTCCGTCGAAGATTTTGGACGGAAAATGTCTTCCGTCGAAAATGGATGAATAAAATAAATTCAAAAGAAATTGATTTTGTGAAGTTTTTTGACGAAAAATGGATTCCGTCAAAAATGGATGAATAAAATAAATGCAAAAGAAATTGATTTTGTGAAGTTTTTTGATGGAAAATGGATTATGTCGAAAACTGATGAATAAAATAAATGCAAAAGAAATTGACTTTGTGAAGTTTTTCGACGGAAAAGGGATTCCATCGAAGATTTTTGACGGAAAATGAATTCCGTCGAAAATGGATGAATAAAATAAATTCAAAAGAAATTGATTTTGTGAAAATTTTCGACGAAAATGGATTTCGTCGAAGATTTTTGACGGAAAATGAATTCCATCGAAAACGGATGAATAAAATAAATTACAAAAGAAATTCATTTTGTGAAGTTTGTCGACGGAAAAAGAATTTCGTCGAAAACTGATGAATAAAATAAATGCAAAAGAAATTGATTTTATGAAGTTTTTCGACGGAAAATGGATGCTGTCGAAAATGGATGAATAAAATAAATGCAAAAGAAATTGATTTTGTGAAGTTTTTCGATGGAAAATGGATTCTGTCGAAAACTGATGAATAAAACAAATGTAAAAGAAATTGACTTTGTGAAGTTTTTCGACGGAAAAGGGATTCCATCGAAGATTTTTGATGGAAAATGTATTCCGTCGAAAATGGATGAATAAAATAAATGCAAAAGAAATTGACTTTGTGAAGTTTTTCGACGGAAAAAGAATTTCGTCGAAAACGGATGAAAAAAATAAATGCAAAAGAAATTGTTTTTGTGAAGTTTTTCGTCGGAAAACGGATTCCGTCGAAGATTTTGGACGGAAAAAGTCTTCCGTCGAAAATGGATGAATAAAATAAATTCAAAAGAAACTGATTTTGTGAAGTTTTTTGACGGAAAATGGATTCCTTCGAAAATGGATGAATAAAATAAATGCAAAAGAAATTGTTTTGTGAAGTTTTTTGACGGAAAATGGATTCCGTCGAAAATGGATGAATAAAATAAATGCAACAGAAATCGATTTTGTGAAGTTTTTCGATGGAAAATTGATTCTGACGAAAACTGATGAATAAAATAAATGCAATAGAAATTGACTTTGTGAAGTTTTTCGACTGAAAAGGGATTCCATAGAAGATTTTTGACGGAAAATGAATTCCGTCGAAAATGGATGAATAAAATAAATGCAAAAGAAATTG
Source organism: Gastrolobium villosum (assembly GCA_032173675.1). Classification (NCBI taxonomy): domain Eukaryota; kingdom Viridiplantae; phylum Streptophyta; class Magnoliopsida; order Fabales; family Fabaceae; genus Gastrolobium; species Gastrolobium villosum. Next base: position 58,059 of record JAVKPL010013258.1, on the reverse strand, counting down.
ATTTTGTGAAGTTTTTGGACGGAAAACGGATTCCGTCGAAAATGGATGAATAAAATAAATGCAAAAGAAATTGATTTTGTGATGTTTTTCGACGAAAATGGATTTCGTCGAAGATTTTTGACGGAAAATGAATTCCATCGAAAACGGATGAATAAAATAAATTGCAAAAGAAATTCATTTTGTGAAGTTTTTCGACGGAAAAAGAATTTCGTCGAAAACTGATTAATAAAATAAATGCAAAAGAAATTGATTTTGTGAAGTTTTTCGACGGAAAATGGATTCCGTCGAAAACTGATGAATAAAATAAATGCAAAAGAAATTGATTTTGTGAAGTTTTTTGACGGAAAACAGATTCCGTCGAAAATAAATGAATAAAATAAATGCAAAAGAAATTGATTTTTTGAGGTTTTTCGATGAAAAATGGATTCTGTCGAAAACGAATGAAAAAAATAAATGCAAAAGAAATTGATTTTGTGATGTTTTTGGACGGAAAACGTATTCCGTCGAAAATGGATGAATAAAATAAATGCAAAAGAAATTGATATTGTGATGTTTTTTTGACGGAAAACGGATTCCGTCGAAAATGGATGAATAAAATAAATATAAAAGAAATTGATTTTGTGAAGTTTTTCGACAAAAATGGATTTCGTCGAAGATTTTTGACGGAAAACGAATTCCGTCGAAAACGGATGAACAAAATAAATTGCAAAAGAAATTCATTTTCTGAAGTTTTTCGACGGAAAAAGAATTTCGTCGAAAACTGATGATTAAAATAAATGCAAAAGAAATTGATTTTGTGAAGTTTTTCGACGGAAAATGGATTCCGTCGAAAACTGATGAATAAAATAAATGCAAAAGAATTTGTTTTTGTGAAGTTTTTCGACGGAAAATGGATTCCGTCGAAGATTTTTGACGGAAAATGAATTCCGTCGAAAATGGATGAATAAAATAAATGCAAAAGAAATTGATTTTATGAAGTTTTTGGACGGAAAACGGATTCCGTCGAAAATGGATGAATAAAATAAATGCAAAAGAAATTGTTTTTGTGAAGTTTTTCGACGAAAATGGATTTCGTCGAAGATTTTTGACTGAAATCGAATTCCGTCGAAAATGGATGAATAAAATAAATTGCAAAATAAATTCATTTTGTGAAGTTTTTCGATGGAAAACGAATTCCGTTGAAAACTGATGAATAAAATAATTGCAAAAGAAATTGATTTTGTGAAGTTTTGTGATGGAAAATGGATTCCGTCGAAAACAGATGAATAAAATAAATGCAAAAGAAATTGATTTTGTGAAGTATTTCGACGGAAAATGGATTCCTACGACGGATGAAAAAAATAAATGCAAAAGAAATTGATTTTGTTAAGTTTTTCGACGGAAAATGGATTCCGTCGAAGATTTTGGACGGAAAATGTCTTCCGTCGAAAATGGATGAATAAAATAAATTCAAAAGAAATTGATTTTGTGAAGTTTTTTGACGAAAAATGGATTCCGTCAAAAATGGATGAATAAAATAAATGCAAAAGAAATTGATTTTGTGAAGTTTTTTGATGGAAAATGGATTCTGTCGAAAACTGATGAATAAAATAAATGCAAAAGAAATTGACTTTGTGAAGTTTTTCGACGGAAAAGGGATTCCATCGAAGATTTTTGACGGAAAATGAATTCCGTCGAAAATGGATGAATAAAATAAATTCAAAAGAAATTGATTTTGTGAAAATTTTCGACGAAAATGGATTTCGTCGAAGATTTTTGACGGAAAATGAATTCCATCGAAAACGGATGAATAAAATAAATTGCAAAAGAAATTCATTTTGTGAAGTTTGTCGACGGAAAAAGAATTTCGTCGAAAACTGATGAATAAAATAAATGCAAAAGAAATTGATTTTATGAAGTTTTTCGACGGAAAATGGATGCTGTCGAAAATGGATGAATAAAATAAATGCAAAAGAAATTGATTTTGTGAAGTTTTTCGATGGAAAATGGATTCTGTCGAAAACTGATGAATAAAACAAATGTAAAAGAAATTGACTTTGTGAAGTTTTTCGACGGAAAAGGGATTCCATCGAAGATTTTTGACGGAAAATGTATTCCGTCGAAAATGGATGAATAAAATAAATGCAAAAGAAATTGACTTTGTGAAGTTTTTCGACGGAAAAAGAATTTCGTCGAAAACGGATGAAAAAAATAAATGCAAAAGAAATTGTTTTTGTGAAGTTTTTCGTCGGAAAACGGATTCCGTCGAAGATTTTGGACGGAAAAAGTCTTCCGTCGAAAATGGATGAATAAAATAAATTCAAAAGAAACTGATTTTGTGAAGTTTTTTGACGGAAAATGGATTCCTTCGAAAATGGATGAATAAAATAAATGCAAAAGAAATTGTTTTGTGAAGTTTTTTGACGGAAAATGGATTCCGTCGAAAATGGATGAATAAAATAAATGCAACAGAAATCGATTTTGTGAAGTTTTTCGATGGAAAATTGATTCTGACGAAAACTGATGAATAAAATAAATGCAATAGAAATTGACTTTGTGAAGTTTTTCGACTGAAAAGGGATTCCATAGAAGATTTTTGACGGAAAATGAATTCCGTCGAAAATGGATGAATAAAATAAATGCAAAAGAAATTGATTTTGTGAAGTTTTTGGACGGAAAACGGATTCCGTCGAAAATGGATGAATAAAATAAATGCAAAAGAAATTGATTTTGTGATGTTTTTCGACGAAAATGGATTTCGTCGAAGATTTTTGACGGAAAATGAATTCCATCGAAAACGGATGAATAAAATAAATTGCAAAAGAAATTCATTTTGTGAAGTTTTTCGACGGAAAAAGAATTTCGTCGAAAACTGATTAATAAAATAAATGCAAAAGAAATTGATTTTGTGAAGTTTTTCGACGGAAAATGGATTCCGTCGAAAACTGATGAATAAAATAAATGCAAAAGAAATTGATTTTGTGAAGTTTTTTGACGGAAAACAGATTCCGTCGAAAATAAATGAATAAAATAAATGCAAAAGAAATTGATTTTTTGAGGTTTTTCGATGAAAAATGGATTCTGTCGAAAACGAATGAAAAAAATAAATGCAAAAGAAATTGATTTTGTGATGTTTTTGGACGGAAAACGTATTCCGTCGAAAATGGATGAATAAAATAAATGCAAAAGAAATTGATATTGTGATGTTTTTTTGACGGAAAACGGATTCCGTCGAAAATGGATGAATAAAATAAATATAAAAGAAATTGATTTTGTGAAGTTTTTCGACAAAAATGGATTTCGTCGAAGATTTTTGACGGAAAACGAATTCCGTCGAAAACGGATGAACAAAATAAATTGCAAAAGAAATTCATTTTGTGAAGTTTTTCGACGGAAAAAGAATTTCGTCGAAAACTGATGATTAAAATAAATGCAAAAGAAATTGATTTTGTGAAGTTTTTCGACGGAAAATGGATTCCGTCGAAAACTGATGAATAAAATAAATGCAAAAGAATTTGTTTTTGTGAAGTTTTTCGACGGAAAATGGATTCCGTCGAAGATTTTTGACGGAAAATGAATTCCGTCGAAAATGGATGAATAAAATAAATGCAAAAGAAATTGATTTTATGAAGTTTTTGGACGGAAAACGGATTCCGTCGAAAATGGATGAATAAAATAAATGCAAAAGAAATTGTTTTTGTGAAGTTTTTCGACGAATATGGATTTCGTCGAAGATTTTTGACTGAAATCGAATTCCGTCGAAAATGGATGAATAAAATAAATTGCAAAATAAATTCATTTTGTGAAGTTTTTCGATGGAAAACGAATTCCGTTGAAAACTGATGAATAAAATAATTGCAAAAGAAATTGATTTTGTGAAGTTTTGTGATGGAAAATGGATTCCGTCGAAAACAGATGAATAAAATAAATGCAAAAGAAATTGATTTTGTGAAGTATTTCGACGGAAAATGGATTCCTACGACGGATGAAAAAAATAAATGCAAAAGAAATTGATTTTGTTAAGTTTTTCGACGGAAAATGGATTCCGTCGAAGATTTTGGACGGAAAATGTCTTCCGTCGAAAATGGATGAATAAAATAAATTCAAAAGAAATTGATTTTGTGAAGTTTTTTGACGAAAAATGGATTCCGTCAAAAATGGATGAATAAAATAAATGCAAAAGAAATTGATTTTGTGAAGTTTTTTGATGGAAAATGGATTCTGTCGAAAACTGATGAATAAAATAAATGCAAAAGAAATTGACTTTGTGAAGTTTTTCGACGGAAAAGGGATTCCATCGAAGATTTTTGACGGAAAATGAATTCCGTCGAAAATGGATGAATAAAATAAATTCAAAAGAAATTGATTTTGTGAAAATTTTCGACGAAAATGGATTTCGTCGAAGATTTTTGACGGAAAATGAATTCCATCGAAAACGGATGAATAAAATAAATTACAAAAGAAATTCATTTTGTGAAGTTTGTCGACGGAAAAAGAATTTCGTCGAAAACTGATGAATAAAATAAATGCAAAAGAAATTGATTTTATGAAGTTTTTCGACGGAAAATGGATGCTGTCGAAAATGGATGAATAAAATAAATGCAAAAGAAATTGATTTTGTGAAGTTTTTCGATGGAAAATGGATTCTGTCGAAAACTGATGAATAAAACAAATGTAAAAGAAATTGACTTTGTGAAGTTTTTCGACGGAAAAGGGATTCCATCGAAGATTTTTGATGGAAAATGTATTCCGTCGAAAATGGATGAATAAAATAAATGCAAAAGAAATTAACTTTGTGAAGTTTTTCGACGGAAAAAGAATTTCGTCGAAAACGGATGAAAAAAATAAATGCAAAAGAAATTGTTTTTGTGAAGTTTTTCGTCGGAAAACGGATTCCGTCGAAGATTTTGGACGGAAAAAGTCTTCCGTCGAAAATGGATGAATAAAATAAATTCAAAAGAAACTGATTTTGTGAAGTTTTTTGACGGAAAATGGATTCCTTCGAAAATGGATGAATAAAATAAATGCAAAAGAAATTGTTTTGTGAAGTTTTTTGACGGAAAATGGATTCCGTCGAAAATGGATGAATAAAATAAATGCAACAGAAATCGATTTTGTGAAGTTTTTCGATGGAAAATTGATTCTGACGAAAACTGATGAATAAAATAAATGCAATAGAAATTGACTTTGTGAAGTTTTTCGACTGAAAAGGGATTCCATAGAAGATTTTTGACGGAAAATGAATTCCGTCGAAAATGGATGAATAAAATAAATGCAAAAGAAATTGATTTTGTGAAGTTTTTGGACGGAAAACGGATTCCGTCGAAAATGGATGAATAAAATAAATGCAAAAGAAATTGATTTTGTGATGTTTTTCGACGAAAATGGATTTCGTCGAAGATTTTTGACGGAAAATGAATTCCATCGAAAACGGATGAATAAAATAAATTGCAAAAGAAATTCATTTTGTGAAGTTTTTCGACGGAAAAAGAATTTCGTCGAAAACTGATTAATAAAATAAATGCAAAAGAAATTGATTTTGTGAAGTTTTTCGACGGAAAATGGATTCCGTCGAAAACTGATGAATAAAATAAATGCAAAAGAAATTGATTTTGTGAAGTTTTTTGACGGAAAACAGATTCCGTCGAAAATAAATGAATAAAATAAATGCAAAAGAAATTGATTTTTTGAGGTTTTTCGATGAAAAATGGATTCTGTCGAAAACGAATGAAAAAAATAAATGCAAAAGAAATTGATTTTGTGATGTTTTTGGACGGAAAACGTATTCCGTCGAAAATGGATGAATAAAATAAATGCAAAAGAAATTGATATTGTGATGTTTTTTTGACGGAAAACGGATTCCGTCGAAAATGGATGAATAAAATAAATATAAAAGAAATTGATTTTGTGAAGTTTTTCGACAAAAATGGATTTCGTCGAAGATTTTTGACGGAAAACGAATTCCGTCGAAAACGGATGAACAAAATAAATTGCAAAAGAAATTCATTTTGTGAAGTTTTTTGACGAAAAAAGAATTTCGTCGAAAACTGATGATTAAAATAAATGCAAAAGAAATTGATTTTGTGAAGTTTTTCGACGGAAAATGGATTCCGTCGAAAACTGATGAATAAAATAAATGCAAAAGAATTTGTTTTTGTGAAGTTTTTCGACGGAAAATGGATTCCGTCGAAGATTTTTGACGGAAAATGAATTCCGTCGAAAATGGATGAATAAAATAAATGCAAAAGAAATTGATTTTATGAAGTTTTTGGACGGAAAACGGATTCCGTCGAAAATGGATGAATAAAATAAATGCAAAAGAAATTGTTTTTGTGAAGTTTTTCGACGAATATGGATTTCGTCGAAGATTTTTGACTGAAATCGAATTCCGTCGAAAATGGATGAATAAAATAAATTGCAAAATAAATTCATTTTGTGAAGTTTTTCGATGGAAAACGAATTCCGTTGAAAACTGATGAATAAAATAATTGCAAAAGAAATTGATTTTGTGAAGTTTTGTGATGGAAAATGGATTCCGTCGAAAACAGATGAATAAAATAAATGCAAAAGAAATTGATTTTGTGAAGTATTTCGACGGAAAATGGATTCCTACGACGGATGAAAAAAATAAATGCAAAAGAAATTGATTTTGTTAAGTTTTTCGACGGAAAATGGATTCCGTCGAAGATTTTGGACGGAAAATGTCTTCCGTCGAAAATGGATGAATAAAATAAATTCAAAAGAAATTGATTTTGTGAAGTTTTTTGACGAAAAATGGATTCCGTCAAAAATGGATGAATAAAATAAATGCAAAAGAAATTGATTTTGTGAAGTTTTTTGATGGAAAATGGATTCTGTCGAAAACTGATGAATAAAATAAATGCAAAAGAAATTGACTTTGTGAAGTTTTTCGACGGAAAAGGGATTCCATCGAAGATTTTTGACGGAAAATGAATTCCGTCGAAAATGGATGAATAAAATAAATTCAAAAGAAATTGATTTTGTGAAAATTTTCGACGAAAATGGATTTCGTCGAAGATTTTTGACGGAAAATGAATTCCATCGAAAACGGATGAATAAAATAAATTGCAAAAGAAATTCATTTTGTGAAGTTTGTCGACGGAAAAAGAATTTCGTCGAAAACTGATGAATAAAATAAATGCAAAAGAAATTGATTTTATGAAGTTTTTCGACGGAAAATGGATGCTGTCGAAAATGGATGAATAAAATAAATGCAAAAGAAATTGATTTTGTGAAGTTTTTCGATGGAAAATGGATTCTGTCGAAAACTGATGAATAAAACAAATGTAAAAGAAATTGACTTTGTGAAGTTTTTCGACGGAAAAGGGATTCCATCGAAGATTTTTGATGGAAAATGTATTCCGTCGAAAATGGATGAATAAAATAAATGCAAAAGAAATTGACTTTGTGAAGTTTTTCGACGGAAAAAGAATTTCGTCGAAAACGGATGAAAAAAATAAATGCAAAAGAAATTGTTTTTGTGAAGTTTTTCGTCGGAAAACGGATTCCGTCGAAGATTTTGGACGGAAAAAGTCTTCCGTCGAAAATGGATGAATAAAATAAATTCAAAAGAAAATGATTTTGTGAAGTTTTTTGACGGAAAATGGATTCCTTCGAAAATGGATGAATAAAATAAATGCAAAAGAAATTGTTTTGTGAAGTTTTTTGACGGAAAATGGATTCCGTCGAAAATGGATGAATAAAATAAATGCAAAAGAAATCGATTTTGTGAAGTTTTTCGATGGAAAATTGATTCTGTCGAAAACTGATGAATAAAATAAATGCAATAGAAATTGACTTTGTGAAGTTTTTCGACTGAAAAGGGATTCCATCGAAGATTTTTGACGGAAAATGAATTCCGTCGAAAATGGATGAATAAAATAAATGCAAAAGAAATTGATTTTGTGAAGTTTTTGGACGGAAAACGGATTCCGTCGAAAATGGATGAATAAAATAAATGCAAAAGAAATTGATTTTGTGATGTTTTTCGACGAAAATGGATTTCGTCGAAGATTTTTGACGGAAAATGAATTCCATCGAAAACGGATGAATAAAATAAATTGCAAAAGAAATTCATTTTGTGAAGTTTTTCGACGGAAAAAGAATTTCGTCGAAAACTGATTAATAAAATAAATGCAAAAGAAATTGATTTTGTGAAGTTTTTCGACGGAAAATGGATTCCGTCGAAAACTGATGAATAAAATAAATGCAAAAGAAATTGATTTTGTGAAGTTTTTTGACGGAAAACAGATTCCGTCGAAAATGAATGAATAAAATAAATGCAAAAGAAATTGATTTTTTGAGGTTTTTCGATGAAAAATGGATTCTGTCGAAAACGAATGAATAAAATAAATGCAAAAGAAATTGATTTTGTGATGTTTTTGGACGGAAAACGTATTCCGTCGAAAATGGATGAATAAAATAAATGCAAAAGAAATTGATATTGTGATGTTTTTTGACGGAAAACGGATTCCGTCGAAAATGGATGAATAAAATAAATATAAAAGAAATTGATTTTGTGAAGTTTTTCGACAAAAATGGATTTCGTCGAAGATTTTTGACGGAAAATGAATTCCGTCGAAAACGGATAAACAAAATAAATTGCAAAAGAAATTCATTTTGTGAAGTTTTTCGACGGAAAAAGAATTTCGTAGAAAACTGATGATTAAAATAAATGCAAAAGAAATTGATTTTGTGAAGTTTTTCGACGGAAAATTATTTCCGTACAAAACTGATGAGTAAAATAAATGCAAAAGAAATTGGTTTTGTGAAATTTTTCGATAGAAAATGGATTCCGTCGAAGATTTATAACGGAAAATGAATTCCGTCGAAAATGGATGAATAAAATAAATGCAAAAGATATGGATTTTGTGAAGTTTTTTGACAGAAAATGGACTCCGTCGAAAATGGATGAATAAAATAAATGCAAAAGAATTTGATATTGTGAAGTTTTTCGATGGAAAATGGATTCCGTCGAAAACTAATGAATAAAATAAATGCAAAAGAAATTGATTTTGTGAAGTTTTTCGACGGAAAAATGATTCCTACGACGGAAAATGGATTCCGTCGAAAACGGATGAAAAAAATAAAGGCAAAAGAAATTGATTTTGTGAAGTTTTTCGACGGAAAATGGATTCCGTCGAAGATTTTTGACGGAAAATGTATTCCGTCGAAAATGGATGAATAAAATAAATGCAAAAGAAATTTATTTTGTGAAGTTTTTTGACGGAAAACGGATTCCGTCGAAAACGGATGAATAAAATAAATGCAAAAGAAATTGTTTTGTGAAGTTTTTTGACGGAAAATGGATTCCGTCGAAAATGGATGAATAAAATAAATGCAAAAGAAATCGATTTTGTGAAGTTTTTCGATGGAAAATTGATTCTGTCGAAAACTGATGAATAAAATAAATGCGAAAGAAATTGACTTTGTGAAGTTTTTCGACGGAAAAGGGATTCCATCGAAGATTTTTGACGGAAAATGAATTCCGTCGAAAATGGATGAATAAAATAAATGCAAAAGAAATTGATTTTGTGAAGTTTTTGGACGGAAAACGGATTCCGTCGAAAATGGATGAATAAAATAAAAGCAAAAGAAATTGATTTTGTGATGTTTTTGGACGGAAAACGTATTCCGTCGAAAATGGATGAATAAAATAAATGCAAAAGAAATTGATATTGTGATGTTTTTTGACGGAAAACGGATTCCGTCGAAAATGGATGAATAAAATAAATATAAAAGAAATTGATTTTGTGAAGTTTTTCGACAAAAATGGATTTCGTCGAAGATTTTTGACGGAAAATGAATTCCGTCGAAAACGGATAAACAAAATAAATTGCAAAAGAAATTCATTTTGTGAAGTTTTTCGACGGAAAAAGAATTTCGTAGAAAACTGATGATTAAAATAAATGCAAAAGAAATTGATTTTGTGAAGTTTTTCGACGGAAAATTATTTCCGTACAAAACTGATGAGTAAAATAAATGCAAAAGAAATTGGTTTTGTGAAATTTTTCGATAGAAAATGGATTCCGTCGAAGATTTATAACGGAAAATGAATTCCGTCGAAAATGGATGAATAAAATAAATGCAAAAGATATGGATTTTGTGAAGTTTTTTGACAGAAAATGGACTCCGTCGAAAATGGATGAATAAAATAAATGCAAAAGAATTTGATATTGTGAAGTTTTTCGATGGAAAATGGATTCCGTCGAAAACTAATGAATAAAATAAATGCAAAAGAAATTGATTTTGTGAAGTTTTTCGACGGAAAAATGATTCCTACGACGGAAAATGGATTCCGTCGAAAACGGATGAAAAAAATAAAGGCAAAAGAAATTGATTTTGTGAAGTTTTTCGACGGAAAATGGATTCCGTCGAAGATTTTTGACGGAAAATGTATTCCGTCGAAAATGGATGAATAAAATAAATGCAAAAGAAATTTATTTTGTGAAGTTTTTTGACGGAAAACGGATTCCGTCGAAAATGGATGAATAAAATAAATGCAAAAGAAATTGTTTTGTGAAGTTTTTTGACGGAAAATGGATTCCGTCGAAAATGGATGAATAAAATAAATGCAAAAGAAATCGATTTTGTGAAGTTTTTCGATGGAAAATTGATTCTGTCGAAAACTGATGAATAAAATAAATGCGAAAGAAATTGACTTTGTGAAGTTTTTCGACGGAAAAGGGATTCCATCGAAGATTTTTGACGGAAAATGAATTCCGTCGAAAATGGATGAATAAAATAAATGCAAAAGAAATTGATTTTGTGAAGTTTTTGGACGGAAAACGGATTCCGTCGAAAATGGATGAATAAAATAAATGCAAAAGAAATTGATTTTGTGATGTTTTTCTACGAAAATGGATTTCGTCGAAGATTTTTGACGGAAAATGAATTCCGTCGAAAATGGATGAATAAAATAAATGCAAAAGAAATTGATTTTGTGAAGTTTTTCGACGGAAAATGCATTCCGTCGAAAACTGATGAATAAAATAAATGCAAAAAGAAATTGATCTTGAGAAGTTTTTCGACGGAAAATGGATTTCGTCGAAGATTTTTGACGGAATAAGAATTCCAACGAAAATGGATGAATAAAATAAATGCAAAAGAAATTGATTTTGTGAAGTTTTTTGACGGAAAACAGATTCCGTCGAAAATGAATGAATAAAATAAATGCAAAAGAAATTGATTTTTTGAGGTTTTTCGATGAAAAATGGATTCCGTCGAAAACGAATGAATAAAATAAATGCAAAAGAAATTGATTTTGTGAAGTTTTTGGACGGAAAACGTATTCCGTCGAAAATGGATGAATAAAATAAATGCAAAAGAAATTGATATTGTGATGTTTTTTGACGGAAAACGGATTCCGTCGAAAATGGATGAATAAAATAAATATAAAAGAAATTGATTTTGTGAAGTTTTTCGACAAAAATGGATTTCGTCGAAGATTTTTGACGGAAAACGAATTCCGTCGAAAACGGATGAACAAAATAAGTTGCAAAAGAAATTCATTTTGTGAAGTTTTTCGACGGAAAAAGAATTTTGTCGAAAACTGATGATTAAAATAAATGCAAAAGAAATTGATTTTGTGAAGTTTTTCGACGGAAAATTATTTCCGTACAAAACTGATGAGTAAAATAAATGCAAAAGAAATTGGTTTTGTGAAATTTTTCGATAGAAAATGGATTCCGTCGAAGATTTATATCGGAAAATGAATTCCGTCGAAAATGGATGAATAAAATAAATGCAAAAGATATGGATTTTGTGAAGTTTTTTGACAGAAAATGGATTCCGTCGAAAATGGATGAATAAAATAAATGCAAAAGAATTTGATATTGTGAAGTTTTTCGATGGAAAATGGATTCCGTCGAAAACTAATGAATAAAATAAATGCAAAAGAAATTGATTTTGTGAAGTTTTTCGACGGAAAAAGGATTCCTACGACGGAAAATGGATTCCGTCGAAAACGGATGAAAAAAATAAAGGCAAAAGAAATTGATTTTGTGAAGTTTTTCGACGGAAAATGGATTCCGTCGAAGATTTTTGACGGAAAATGTATTCCGTCGAAAATGGATGAATAAAATAAATGCAAAAGAAATTTATTTTGTGAAGTTTTTTGACGGAAAACGGATTCCGTCGAAAATGGATGAATGAAATAAATGCAAAAGAAATTGATTTTGTGAAGTTTTTGACGACAATGGATTTCGTCGAAGATTTTTGACCGAAAACGAATTACATCGAAAATGGATGAATAAAATAAATTGCGAAAGAAATTCATTTTGTGATGTTTTTCGACGGAAAATGAATTTCGTCGAAAATTGATGAATAAAATAAATGCAAAAGAAATTGATTTTGTGAGGTTTTTCGATGAAAAATGGATTCCGTCGAAAACGGATGAATAAAATAAATGCAAAAGAAATTGATTTTGTGAAGTTTTTGGACGGAAAACGGATTCCGTCGAAAATGGATGAATAAAATAAATGCAAAAGAAATTGATATTGCGAAGTTTTTTGACGGAAAACGGATTCCGTCGAAAATGGCTGAATAAAATAAACGCAAAAGAAACTGATTTTGTGAAGTTTTCGACGAAAATGGATTTCGCCGAAGATTTTTGACCGAAAACGAATTCGGTCGAAAACGGATCAACAAAATAAATTGCAAAAGAGATTCATTTTGTGATGTTTTTCGACGGAAAAAGAATTTCGTCGAAAACTGATGAATAAAATAAATGCAAAAGAAATTGATTTTGTGATGTTTTTCGACGGAAAATGGATTCCGTCGAAAACTGATGAATAAAATAAATGCAAAAGAAATTGATTTTGTGAAGTTTTTCGACGGAAAATGGATTCTGTCGAAGATTTTTGACGGAAAATGTATTCCGTCGAAAATGGATGAATAAAATAAAAGCAAAATAAATTTATTTTGTGAAGTTTTTCGACGGAAAAAAAATTTCATTGAAAACTGATGAATAAAATAAATGCAAAAGAAATTGATTTTGTGAAGTTTTTGGACGGAAAACGTATTCCGTCGAAAATGGATGAATAAAATAAATGCAAAAGAAATTGATATTGTGATGTTTTTTAACGGAAAACGGATTCCGTCGAAAATGGATGAATAAAATAAATATAAAAGAAATTGATATTGTGAAGTTTTTAGACGAAAATGGATTTTGTCGAAGATTTTTGACGGAAAACGAATTCCGTCGAAAATGGATGAATAAAATAAATAGCAAATGAAATTCACTTTGTGAAGTTTTTCGACGGAAAACGAATTGCGTCGAAAACTGATGAATAAAATAAATGCAAAAGAAATTGATTTTGTGAAGTTTTTCGATGGAAAATGGATTCCGTCGAAAACTGATGAATAAAACAAATGCAAAAGAAATTGATTTTGTGAAGTTTTTCGACGAAAATGGATTCCGTCGAAGATTTTTGACGGAAAATGCATTCGTCGAAAATGGATGAATAAAATAAATGCAAAATAAATTTATTTTGTGAAGTTTTTCGACGGAAAAAGAATTTCATTGAAAACTGATGAATAAAATAAATGCAAAAGAAATTGATTTTGTGAAGTTTTTGGACGGAAAACGTATTCCGTCGAAAATGGATGAATAAAATAAATGCAAAAGAAATTGATGTTGTGATGTTTTTTGACGGAAAACGGATTCCGTCGAAAATGGATGAATAAAATAAATATAAAAGAAATTGATTTTGTGAAGTTTTTCGACAAAAATGGATTTCGTCGAAGATTTTTGACGGAAAACGAATTCCGTCGAAAACGGATGAACAAAATAAATTGCAAAAGAAATTCATTTTGTGAAGTTTTTCGACGGAAAAAGAATTTCGTAAAAAATTGATGATTAAAATAAATGCAAAAGAAATTGATTTTGTGAAGTTTTTCGACGGAAAATTATTTCCGTACAAAACTGATGAGTAAAATAAATGCAAAAGAAATTGGTTTTGTGAAATTTTTCGATAGAAAATGGATTCCGTCGAAGATTTATAACGGAAAATGAATTCCGTCGAAAATGGATGAATAAAATAAATGCAAAAGATATGGATTTTGTGAAGTTTTTTGACAGAAAATGGATTCCGTCGAAAATGGATGAATAAAATAAATGCAAAAGAATTTGATATTGTGAAGTTTTTCGATGGAAAATGGATTCCGTCGAAAACTAATGAATAAAATAAATGCAAAAGAAATTGATTTTGTGAAGTTTTTCGACGGAAAAAGGATTCCTACGACGGAAAATGGATTCCGTCGAAAACGGATGAAAAAAATAAAGGCAAAAGAAATTGATTTTGTGAAGTTTTTCGACGGAAAATGGATTCCGTCGAAGATTTTTGACGGAAAATGTATTCCGTCGAAAATGGATGAATAAAATAAATGCAAAAGAAATTTATTTTGTGAAGTTTTTTGACGGAAAACGGATTCCGTCGAAAATGGATGAATGAAATAAATGCAAATGAAATTGATTTTGTGAAGTTTTTCGACGACAATGGATTTCGTCGAAGATTTTTGACCGAAAACGAATTACATCGAAAATGGATGAATAAAATAAATTGCAAAAGAAATTTATTTTGTGAAGTTTTTCGACGGAAAATGGATTCCGTCGAAAACTGATGAATAAAATAAATGCAAAAGAAATTGTTTTTGTGAGGTTTTTCGACGGAAAATGGATTCCGTCGAAGATTTTTGGCGGAAAATGAATTCCGTCGAAAATGGATGAATAAAATAAATGCAAAAGAAATTGATTTTATGAAGTTTTTGGATGGAAAACGGATTCCGTCGAAAATGGATGAATAAAATAAATGCAAAAGAAATTGTTTTGTGAAGTTTTTTGACGGAAAATGGATTCCGAAATGGATGAATAAAATAAATGCAAAAGAAATCGATTTTGTGAAGTTTTTCGATGGAAAATTGATTCTGTCGAAAACTGATGAATAAAATAAATGCAAAAGAAATTGACTTTGTGAAGTTTTTCGACGGAAAAGGGATTCCATCGAAGATTTTTGACGGAAAATGAATTCCGTCGAAAATGGATGAATAAAATAAATGCAAAAGAAATTGATTTTGTGAAGTTTTTGGACGGAAAACGGATTCCGTCGAAAATGGATGAATAAAATAAATGCAAAAGAAATTGATTTTGTGATGTTTTTCGACGAAAATGGATTTCGTCGAAGATTTTTGACGGAAAATGAATTCCGTCGAAAACGGATGAATAAAATAAATTGCAAAAGAAATTCATTTTGTGAAGTTTTTGGACGGAAAACGTATTCCGTCGAAAATGGATGAATAAAATAAATGCAAAAGAAATTGATATTGTGATGTTTTTTGACGGAAAACGGATTCCGTCGAAAATGGATGAATAAAATAAATATAAAAGAAATTGATTTTGTGAAGTTTTTCGACAAAAATGGATTTCGTCGAAGATTTTTGACGGAAAACGAATTCCGTCGAAAACGGATGAACAAAATAAATTGCAAAAGAAATTGATTTTGTGAAGTTTTTCGACGGAAAATTATTTCCGTACAAAACTGATGAGTAAAATAAATGCAAAAGAAATTGGTTTTGTGAAATTTTTCGATAGAAAATGGATTCCGTCGAAGATTTATAACGGAAAATGAATTCCGTCGAAAATGGATGAATAAAATAAATGCAAAAGATATGGATTTTGTGAAGTTTTTTGACAGAAAATGGATTCCGTCGAAAATTGATGAATAAAATAAATGCAAAAGAATTTGATATTGTGAAGTTTTTCGATGGAAAATGGATTTCGTCGAAAACTAATGAATAAAATAAATGCAAAAGAAATTGATTTTGTGAAGTTTTTTGACGGAAAAAGGATTCCTACGACGGAAAATGGATTCCGTCGAAAACGGATGAAAAAAAATAAAGGCAAAAGAAATTGATTTTGTGAAGTTTTTCGACGGAAAATGGATTCCGTCGAAGATTTTTGACGGAAAATGTATTCCGTCGAAAATGGATGAATAAAATAAATGCAAAAGAAATTTATTTTGTGAATTTGACGGAAAACGGATTCCGTCGAAAATGGATGAATGAAATAAATGCAAAAGAAATTGATTTTGTGAAGTTTTTCGACGACAATGGATTTCGTCGAAGATTTTTGACCGAAAACGAATTACATCGAAAATGGATGAATAAAATAAATTGCAAAAGAAATTCATTTTGTGATGTTTTTCGACGGGAAATGAATTCCGTCGAAAACTGATGAATAAAATAAATGCAAAAGAAATTGATTTTGTGAGGTTTTTCGACGAAAAATGGATTCCGTCGAAGATTTTTGACGGAAAATGAATTCCGTCGAAAATGGATGAATAAAATAAATGCAAAAGAAATTGATTTTATGAAGTTTTTGGACGGAAAACGGATTCCGTCGAAAATGGATGAATAAAATAAATGCAAAAGAAATTGTTTTGTGAAGTTTTTTGACGGAAAATGGATTCCGTCGAAAATGGATGAATAAAATAAATGCAAAAGAAATCGATTTTGTGAAGTTTTTCGATGGAAAATTGATTCTGTCGAAAACTGATGAATAAAATAAATGCAAAAGAAATTGACTTTGTGATGTTTTTCGACGGAAAAGGGATTCCATCGAAGATTTTTGACGGAAAATGAATTCCGTCGAAAATGGATGAATAAAATAAATGCAAAAGAAATTGATTTTGTGATGTTTTTGGACGGAAAACGGATTCCGTCGAAAATGGATGAATAAAATAAATGCAAAAGAAATTGATTTTTTGAGGTTTTTCGATGAAAAATGGATTCCGTCGAAAACGAATGAATAAAATAAATGCAAAAGAAATTGATTTTGTGAAGTTTTTGGACGGAAAACGTATTCCGTCGAAAATGGATGAATAAAATAAATGCAAAAGAAATTGATATTGTGATGTTTTTTGACGGAAAACGGATTCCGTCGAAAATGGATGAATAAAATAAATATAAAAGAAATTGATTTTGTGAAGTTTTTCGACAAAAATGGATTTCGTCGAAGATTTTTGACGGAAAACGAATTCCGTCGAAAACGGATGAACAAAATAAATTGCAAAAGAAATTCATTTTGTGAAGTTTTTCGACGGAAAAAGAATTTCGTCGAAAACTGATGATTAAAATAAATGCAAAAGAAATTGATTTTGTGAAGTTTTTCGACGGAAAATTATTTCCGTACAAAACTGATGAGTAAAATAAATGCAAAAGAAATTGGTTTTGTGAAATTTTTCGATAGAAAATGGATTCCGTCGAAGATTTATAACGGAAAATGAATTCCGTCGAAAATGGATGAATAAAATAAATGCAAAAGATATGGATTTTGTGAAGTTTTTTGACAGAAAATGGATTCCGTCGAAAATGGATGAATAAAATAAATGCAAAAGAATTTGATATTGTGAAGTTTTTCGATGGAAAATGGATTCCGTCGAAAACTAATGAATAAAATAAATGCAAAAGAAATTGATTTTGTGAAGTTTTTCGACGGAAAAAGGATTCCTACGACGGAAAATGGATTCCGTCGAAAACGGATGAAAAAAATAAAGGCAAAAGAAATTGATTTTGTGAAGTTTTTCGACGGAAAATGGATTCCGTCGAAGATTTTTGACGGAAAATGTATTCCGTCGAAAATGGATGAATAAAATAAATGCAAAAGAAATTTATTTTGTGAAGTTTTTTGACGGAAAACGGATTCCGTCGAAAATGGATGAATGAAATAAATGCAAAAGAAATTGATTTTGTGAAGTTTTTCGACGACAATGGATTTCGTCGAAGATTTTTGACCGAAAACGAATTACATCGAAAATGGATGAATAAAATAAATTGCAAAAGAAATTCATTTTGTGATGTTTTTCGACGGAAAATGAATTTCGTCGAAAATTGATGAATAAAATAAATGCAAAAGAAATTGATTTTGTGAGGTTTTTCGATGAAAAATGGATTCCGTCGAAAACGGATGAATAAAATAAATGCAAAAGAAATTGATTTTGTGAAGTTTTTGGACGGAAATGGATTTCGTCGAAGATTTTTGACGGAAAATGAATTCCATCGAAAACGGATGAATAAAATAAATTGCAAAAGAAATTCATTTTGTGAAGTTTTTCGACGGAAAAAGAATTTCGTCGAAAACTGATTAATAAAATAAATGCAAAAGAAATTGATTTTGTGAAGTTTTTCGACGGAAAATGGATTCCGTCGAAAACTGATGAATAAAATAAATGCAAAAGAAATTGATTTTGAGAAGTTTTTCGACGGAAAATGGATTTCGTCGAAGATTTTTGACGGAAAAAGAATTCCAACGAAAATGGATGAATAAAATAAATGCAAAAGAAATTGATTTTGTGAAGTTTTTTGACGGAAAACAGATTCCGTCGAAAATGAATGAATAAAATAAATGCAAAAGAAATTGATTTTTTGAGGTTTTTCGATGAAAAATGGATTCCGTCGAAAACGAATGAATAAAATAAATGCAAAAGAAATTGATTTTGTGAAGTTTTTGGACGGAAAACGTATTCCGTCGAAAATGGATGAATAAAATAAATGCAAAAGAAATTGATATTGTGATGTTTTTTGACGGAAAACGGATTCCGTCGAAAATGGATGAATAAAATAAATATAAAAGAAATTGATTTTGTGAAGTTTTTCGACAAAAATGGATTTCGTCGAAGATTTTTGACGGAAAACGAATTCCGTCGAAAACGGATGAACAAAATAAATTGCAAAAGAAATTCATTTTGTGAAGTTTTTCGACGGAAAAAGAATTTCGTCGAAAACTGATGATTAAAATAAATGCAAAAGAAATTGATTTTGTGAAGTTTTTCGACGGAAAATTATTTCCGTACAAAACTGATGAGTAAAATAAATGCAAAAGAAATTGGTTTTGTGAAATTTTTTGATAGAAAATGGATTCCGTCGAAGATTTATAACGGAAAATGAATTCCGTCGAAAATGGATGAATAAAATAAATGCAAAAGATATGGATTTTGTGAAGTTTTTTGACAGAAAATGGATTCCGTCGAAAATGGATGAATAAAATAAATGCAAAAGAATTTGATATTGTGAAGTTTTTCAATGGAAAATGGATTCCGTCGAAAACTAATGAATAAAATAAATGCAAAAGAAATTGATTTTGTGAAGTTTTTCGACGGAAAAAGGATTCCTACGACGGAAAATGGATTCCGTCGAAAACGGATGAAAAAAATAAAGGCAAAAGAAATTGATTTTGTGAAGTTTTTCGACGGAAAATGGATTCCGTCGAAGATTTTTGACGGAAAATGTATTCCGTCGAAAATGGATGAATAAAATAAATGCAAAAGAAATTTATTTTGTGAAGTTTTTTGACGGAAAACGGATTCCGTCGAAAATGGATGAATGAAATAAATGCAAAAGAAATTGATTTTGTGAAGTTTTTCGACGACAATGGATTTCGTCGAAGATTTTTGACCGAAAACGAATTACATCGAAAATGGATGAATAAAATAAATTGCAAAAGAAATTCATTTTGTGATGTTTTTCGACGGAAAATGAATTTCGTCGAAAATTGATGAATAAAATAAATGCAAAAGAAATTGATTTTGTGAGGTTTTTCGATGAAAAATGGATTCCGTCGAAAACGGATGAATAAAATAAATGCAAAAGAAATTGATTTTGTGAAGTTTTTGGACGGAAATGGATTTCGTCGAAGATTTTTGACGGAAAATGAATTCCATCGAAAACGGATGAATAAAATAAATTGCAAAAGAAATTCATTTTGTGAAGTTTTTCGACGGAAAAAGAATTTCGTCGAAAACTGATTAATAAAATAAATGCAAAAGAAATTGATTTTGTGAAGTTTTACGACGGAAAATGGATTCCGTCGAAAACTGATGAATAAAATAAATGCAAAAGAAATTGATTTTGAGAAGTTTTTCGACGGAAAATGGATTTCGTCGAAGATTTTTGACGGAAAAAGAATTCCAACGAAAATGGATGAATAAAATAAATGCAAAAGAAATTGATTTTGTGAAGTTTTTTGACGGAAAACAGATTCCGTCGAAAATGAATGAATAAAATAAATGCAAAAGAAATTGATTTTTTGAGGTTTTTCGATAAAAAATGGATTCCGTCGAAAACGAATGAATAAAATAAATGCAAAAGAAATTGATTTTGTGAAGTTTTTGGACGGAAAACGTATTCCGTCGAAAATGGATGAATAAAATAAATGCAAAAGAAATTGATATTGTGATGTTTTTTGACGGAAAACGGATTCCGTCGAAAATGGATGAATAAAATAAATATAAAAGAAATTGATTTTGTGAAGTTTTTCGACAAAAATGGATTTCGTCGAAGATTTTTGACGGAAAACGAATTCCGTCGAAAACGGATGAACAAAATAAATTGCAAAAGAAATTCATTTTGTGAAGTTTTTCGACGGAAAAAGAATTTCGTCGAAAACTGATGATTAAAATAAATGCAAAAGAAATTGATTTTGTGAAGTTTTTCGACGGAAAATTATTTCCGTACAAAACTGATGAGTAAAATAAATGCAAAAGAAATTGGTTTTGTGAAATTTTTTGATAGAAAATGGATTCCGTCGAAGATTTATAACGGAAAATGAATTCCGTCGAAAATGGATGAATAAAATAAATGCAAAAGATATGGATTTTGTGAAGTTTTTTGACAGAAAATGGATTCCGTCGAAAATGGATGAATAAAATAAATGCAAAAGAATTTGATATTGTGAAGTTTTTCGATGGAAAATGGATTCCGTCGAAAACTAATGAATAAAATAAATGCAAAAGAAATTGATTTTGTGAAGTTTTTCGACGGAAAAAGGATTCCTACGACGGAAAATGGATTCCGTCGAAAACGGATGAAAAAAATAAAGGCAAAAGAAATTGATTTTGTGAAGTTTTTCGACGGAAAATGGATTCCGTCGAAGATTTTTGACGGAAAATGTATTCCGTCGAAAATGGATGAATAAAATAAATGCAAAAGAAATTTATTTTGTGAAGTTTTTTGACGGAAAACGGATTCCGTCGAAAATGGATGAATGAAATAAATGCAAAAGAAATTGATTTTGTGAAGTTTTTCGACGACAATGGATTTCGTCGAAGATTTTTGACCGAAAACGAATTACATCGAAAATGGATGAATAAAATAAATTGCAAAAGAAATTCATTTTGTGATGTTTTTCGACGGAAAATGAATTTCGTCGAAAATTGATGAATAAAATAAATGCAAAAGAAATTGATTTTGTGAGGTTTTTCGATGAAAAATGGATTCCGTCGAAAACGGATGAATAAAATAAATGCAAAAAGAAATTGGTTTTGTGAAGTTTTTCGACGGAAAACGGATTCCGTTTAAGATTTATAACGGAAAATGAATTCCGTCGAAAATGGATGAATAAAATAAATGCAAAAGAAATGGATTTTGTGAAGTTTTTTGACAGAAAATGGATGAAAAAAATAAATGCAAAAGAATTTGATATTGTGAAGTTTTTCGATGGAAAATGGATTCCGTCGAAAACTAATGAATAAAATAAATACAAAAGAAATTGATTTTGTGAAGTATTTCGACGGAAAAAGGATTCCTACGACGGAAAATGGATTCCGTCGAAAACGGATGAAAAAAATAAAGGCAAAAGAAATTGATTTTGTGAAGTTTTTGGATTCGGGAAAATGTATTCCGTCGAAAATGGATGAATAAAATAAATGCAAAAGAAATTTATTTTGTGAAGTTTTTTGACGGAAAACGGATTCCGTCGAAAATGGATGAATAAAATAAATGAAAAAGAAATTGATTTTGTGAAGTTTTTCGACGACAATGGATTTCGTCGAAGATTTTTGACCGAAAACGAATTACATCGAAAATGGATGAATAAAATAAATTGCAAAAGAAATTCATTTTGTGATGTTTTTCGACGGAAAATGAATTTCGTCGAAAATAGATGAATAAAATAAATGCAAAAGAAATTGATTTTGTGAGGTTTTTCGATGAAAAATGGATTCCGTCGAAAACGGATGAATAAAATAAATGCAAAAGAAATTGATTTTGTGAAGTTTTTGGACGGAAATGGATTTCGTCGAAGATTTTTGACGGAAAATGAATTCCATCGAAAACGGATGAATAAAATAAATTGCAAAAGAAATTCATTTTGTGAAGTTTTTCGACGGAAAAAGAATTTCGTCGAAAACTGATTAATAAAATAAATGCAAAAGAAATTGATTTTGTGAAGTTTTTCGACGGAAAATGGATTCCGTCGAAAACTGATGAATAAAATAAATGCAAAAGAAATTGATTTTGAGAAGTTTTTCGACGGAAAATGGATTTCGTCGAAGATTTTTGACGGAAAAAGAATTCCAACGAAAATGGATGAATAAAATAAATGCAAAAGAAATTGATTTTGTGAAGTTTTTTGACGGAAAACAGATTCCGTCGAAAATGAATGAATAAAATAAATGCAAAAGAAATTGATTTTTTGAGGTTTTTCGATAAAAAATGGATTCCGTCGAAAACGAATGAATAAAATAAATGCAAAAGAAATTGATTTTGTGAAGTTTTTGGACGGAAAACGTATTCCGTCGAAAATGGATGAATAAAATAAATGCAAAAGAAATTGATATTGTGATGTTTTTTGACGGAAAACGGATTCCGTCGAAAATGGATGAATAAAATAAATATAAAAGAAATTGATTTTGTGAAGTTTTTCGACAAAAATGGATTTCGTCGAAGATTTTTGACGGAAAACGAATTCCGTCGAAAACGGATGAACAAAATAAATTGCAAAAGAAATTCATTTTGTGAAGTTTTTCGACGGAAAAAGAATTTCGTCGAAAACTGATGATTAAAATAAATGCAAAAGAAATTGATTTTGTGAAGTTTTTCGACGGAAAATTATTTCCGTACAAAACTGATGAGTAAAATAAATGCAAAAGAAATTGGTTTTGTGAAATTTTTTGATAGAAAATGGATTCCGTCGAAGATTTATAACGGAAAATGAATTCCGTCGAAAATGGATGAATAAAATAAATGCAAAAGATATGGATTTTGTGAAGTTTTTTGACAGAAAATGGATTCCGTCGAAAATGGATGAATAAAATAAATGCAAAAGAATTTGATATTGTGAAGTTTTTCAATGGAAAATGGATTCCGTCGAAAACTAATGAATAAAATAAATGCAAAAGAAATTGATTTTGTGAAGTTTTTCGACGGAAAAAGGATTCCTACGACGGAAAATGGATTCCGTCGAAAACGGATGAAAAAAATAAAGGCAAAAGAAATTGATTTTGTGAAGTTTTTCGACGGAAAATGGATTCCGTCGAAGATTTTTGACGGAAAATGTATTCCGTCGAAAATGGATGAATAAAATAAATGCAAAAGAAATTTATTTTGTGAAGTTTTTTGACGGAAAACGGATTCCGTCGAAAATGGATGAATGAAATAAATGCAAAAGAAATTGATTTTGTGAAGTTTTTCGACGACAATGGATTTCGTCGAAGATTTTTGACCGAAAACGAATTACATCGAAAATGGATGAATAAAATAAATTGCAAAAGAAATTCATTTTGTGATGTTTTTCGACGGAAAATGAATTTCGTCGAAAATTGATGAATAAAATAAATGCAAAAGAAATTGATTTTGTGAGGTTTTTCGATGAAAAATGGATTCCGTCGAAAACGGATGAATAAAATAAATGCAAAAGAAATTGATTTTGTGAAGTTTTTGGACGGAAATGGATTTCGTCGAAGATTATTTACGGAAAATGAATTCCATCGAAAACGGATGAATAAAATAAATTGCAAAAGAAATTCATTTTGTGAAGTTTTTCGACGGAAAAAGAATTTCGTCGAAAACTGATTAATAAAATAAATGCAAAAGAAATTGATTTTGTGAAGTTTTTCGACGGAAAATGGATTCCGTCGAAAACTGATGAATAAAATAAATGCAAAAGAAATTGATTTTGAGAAGTTTTTCGACGGAAAATGGATTTCGTCGAAGATTTTTGACGGAAAAAGAATTCCAACGAAAATGGATGAATAAAATAAATGCAAAAGAAATTGATTTTGTGAAGTTTTTTGACGGAAAACAGATTCCGTCGAAAATGAATGAATAAAATAAATGCAAAAGAAATTGATTTTTTGAGGTTTTTCGATAAAAAATGGATTCCGTCGAAAACGAATGAATAAAATAAATGCAAAAGAAATTGATTTTGTGAAGTTTTTGGACGGAAAACGTATTCCGTCGAAAATGGATGAATAAAATAAATGCAAAAGAAATTGATATTGTGATGTTTTTTGACGGAAAACGGATTCCGTCGAAAATGGATGAATAAAATAAATATAAAAGAAATTGATTTTGTGAAGTTTTTCGACAAAAATGGATTTCGTCGAAGATTTTTGACGGAAAACGAATTCCGTCGAAAACGGATGAACAAAATAAATTGCAAAAGAAATTCATTTTGTGAAGTTTTTCGACGGAAAAAGAATTTCGTCGAAAACTGATGATTAAAATAAATGCAAAAGAAATTGATTTTGTGAAGTTTTTCGACGGAAAATTATTTCCGTACAAAACTGATGAGTAAAATAAATGCAAAAGAAATTGGTTTTGTGAAATTTTTTGATAGAAAATGGATTCCGTCGAAGATTTATAACGGAAAATGAATTCCGTCGAAAATGGATGAATAAAATAAATGCAAAAGATATGGATTTTGTGAAGTTTTTTGACAGAAAATGGATTCCGTCGAAAATGGATGAATAAAATAAATGCAAAAGAATTTGATATTGTGAAGTTTTTCGATGGAAAATGGATTCCGTCGAAAACTAATGAATAAAATAAATGCAAAAGAAATTGATTTTGTGAAGTTTTTCGACGGAAAAAGGATTCCTACGACGGAAAATGGATTCCGTCGAAAACGGATGAAAAAAATAAAGGCAAAAGAAATTGATTTTGTGAAGTTTTTCGACGGAAAATGGATTCCGTCGAAGATTTTTGACGGAAAATGTATTCCGTCGAAAATGGATGAATAAAATAAATGCAAAAGAAATTTATTTTGTGAAGTTTTTTGACGGAAAACGGATTCCGTCGAAAATGGATGAATGAAATAAATGCAAAAGAAATTGATTTTGTGAAGTTTTTCGACGACAATGGATTTCGTCGAAGATTTTTGACCGAAAACGAATTACATCGAAAATGGATGAATAAAATAAATTGCAAAAGAAATTCATTTTGTGATGTTTTTCGACGGAAAATGAATTTCGTCGAAAATTGATGAATAAAATAAATGCAAAAGAAATTGATTTTGTGAGGTTTTTCGATGAAAAATGGATTCCGTCGAAAACGGATGAATAAAATAAATGCAAAAAGAAATTGATTTTGTGAAGTTTTTCGACGGAAAACGGATTCCGTCGAAGATTTTAACGGAAAATGAATTCCGTCGAAAATGGATGAATAAAATAAATGCAAAAGAAATTTTTGATTTTTTGACAGAAAATGGAAAAAAAATAAATGCAAAAGAATTTTATTTTGTGAAGTTTTTCGACGGAAAAAGGATTCCGTCTAAAACTAATGAATAAAATAAATGCAAAAGAAATTGATTTTGTGAAGTTTTTCGACGGAAAATGGATTCCGTCGAAAAATGGATTCCGTCGAAAACGGATGAATAAAATAAATGCAAAAGAAATTGATTTTGTGAAGTTTTTCGATTGATTTTTGATTTTGTGAAGTTTTTTGAAAACGGATGAAAATGGATAAAATAAATGCAAAAGAAATTGATTTTGTGAAGTTTTTCGACGGAAAATTTCGTCGAAGATTTTTGACCGAAAACGAATTCCATCGAAAATGGATGAATAATGCAAAAGAAATTCATTTTGTGACGGAAAATGAATTTCGAAAATGGATGAATAAAATAAATGCAAAAGAAATTGATTTTGTGAAGTTTTTTTGACGGAAAACGGATTCCGTCGAAAATGGATGAATAAAATAAATGCAAAAGAAATTGATTTTGTGAAGTTTTTCGACGAAAATGGATTTCGTCGAAGATTTTTGACGGAAAATGAATTCCATCGAAAACGGATGAATAAAATAAATGCAAAAGAAATTGATTTTGTGAAGTTTTTCGACGGAAAATGAATTTCGTCGAAAACTGATTAATAAAATAAATGCAAAAGAAATTGATTTTGTGAAGTTTTTCGACGGAAAATGGATTCCGTCGAAAACTGATGAATAAAATAAATGCAAAAGAAATTGATTTTGAGAAGTTTTTCGACGGAAAATGGATTTCGTCGAAGATTTTTGACGGAAAAAGAATTCCAACGAAAATGGATGAATAAAATAAATGCAAAAGAAATTGATTTTGTGAAGTTTTTTGACGGAAAACAGATTCCGTCGAAAATGAATGAATAAAATAAATGCAAAAGAAATTGATTTTTTGAGGTTTTTCGATGAAAAATGGATTCCGTCGAAAACGAATGAATAAAATAAATGCAAAAGAAATTGATTTTGTGAAGTTTTTGGACGGAAAACGTATTCCGTCGAAAATGGATGAATAAAATAAATGCAAAAGAAATTGATATTGTGATGTTTTTTGACGGAAAACGGATTCCGTCGAAAATGGATGAATAAAATAAATATAAAAGAAATTGATTTTGTGAAGTTTTTCGACAAAAATGGATTTCGTCGAAGATTTTTGACGGAAAACGAATTCCGTCGAAAACGGATGAACAAAATAAATTGCAAAAGAAATTCATTTTGTGAAGTTTTTCGACGGAAAAAGAATTTCGTCGAAAACTGATGATTAAAATAAATGCAAAAGAAATTGATTTTGTGAAGTTTTTCGACGGAAAATTATTTCCGTACAAAACTGATGAGTAAAATAAATGCAAAAGAAATTGGTTTTGTGAAATTTTTTGATAGAAAATGGATTCCGTCGAAGATTTATAACGGAAAATGAATTCCGTCGAAAATGGATGAATAAAATAAATGCAAAAGATATGGATTTTGTGAAGTTTTTTGACAGAAAATGGATTCCGTCGAAAATGGATGAATAAAATAAATGCAAAAGAATTTGATATTGTGAAGTTTTTCGATGGAAAATGGATTCCGTCGAAAACTAATGAATAAAATAAATGCAAAAGAAATTGATTTTGTGAAGTTTTTCGACGGAAAAAGGATTCCTACGACGGAAAATGGATTCCGTCGAAAACGGATGAAAAAAATAAAGGCAAAAGAAATTGATTTTGTGAAGTTTTTCGACGGAAAATGGATTCCGTCGAAGATTTTTGACGGAAAATGTATTCCGTCGAAAATGGATGAATAAAATAAATGCAAAAGAAATTTATTTTGTGAAGTTTTTTGACGGAAAACGGATTCCGTCGAAAATGGATGAATGAAATAAATGCAAAAGAAATTGATTTTGTGAAGTTTTTCGACGACAATGGATTTCGTCGAAGATTTTTGACCGAAAACGAATTACATCGAAAATGGATGAATAAAATAAATTGCAAAAGAAATTCATTTTGTGATGTTTTTCGACGGAAAATGAATTCCGTCGAAAATGGATGAATAAAATAAATGCAAAAGAAATTGATTTTGTGAAGTTTTTTGACGGAAAATGGATTCCGTCGAAATTTTTGACGGAAAATGGATTCCGTCGAAAATGGATGAATAAAATAAATGCAAAAGAAATTGATTTTGTGAAGTTTTTCGACGGAAAACGGATTCCGTCGAAAATGGATGAATAAAATAAATGCAAAAGAAATTGATTTTGTGAAGTTTTTTGACGGAAAATGGATTCCGTCGAAAATGGATGAATA
This sequence comes from Gastrolobium villosum, assembly GCA_032173675.1. Taxonomy (NCBI): domain Eukaryota; kingdom Viridiplantae; phylum Streptophyta; class Magnoliopsida; order Fabales; family Fabaceae; genus Gastrolobium; species Gastrolobium villosum. Next base: position 30,262 of record JAVKPL010013258.1, on the reverse strand, counting down.
AAATAAATGCAAAAGAAATTGATTTTGTGAAGTTTTTGGACGGAAAACGTATTCCGTCGAAAATGGATGAATAAAATAAATGCAAAAGAAATTGATGTTGTGATGTTTTTTGACGGAAAACGGATTCCGTCGAAAATGGATGAATAAAATAAATATAAAAGAAATTGATTTTGTGAAGTTTTTCGACAAAAATGGATTTCGTCGAAGATTTTTGACGGAAAACGAATTCCGTCGAAAACGGATGAACAAAATAAATTGCAAAAGAAATTCATTTTGTGAAGTTTTTCGACGGAAAAAGAATTTCGTCGAAAATGATGATTAAAATAAATGCAAAAGAAATTGATTTTGTGAAGTTTTTCGACGGAAAATTATTTCCGTACAAAACTGATGAGTAAAATAAATGCAAAAGAAATTGGTTTTGTGAAATTTTTCGATAGAAAATGGATTCCGTCGAAGATTTATAACGGAAAATGAATTCCGTCGAAAATGGATGAATAAAATAAATGCAAAAGATATGGATTTTGTGAAGTTTTTTGACAGAAAATGGATTCCGTCGAAAATGGATGAATAAAATAAATGCAAAAGAATTTGATATTGTGAAGTTTTTCGATGGAAAATGGATTCCGTCGAAAACTAATGAATAAAATAAATGCAAAAGAAATTGATTTTGTGAAGTTTTTCGACGGAAAAAGGATTCCTACGACGGAAAATGGATTCCGTCGAAAACGGATGAAAAAAATAAAGGCAAAAGAAATTGATTTTGTGAAGTTTTTCGACGGAAAATGGATTCCGTCGAAGATTTTTGACGGAAAATGTATTCCGTCGAAAATGGATGAATAAAATAAATGCAAAAGAAATTTATTTTGTGAAGTTTTTTGACGGAAAACGGATTCCGTCGAAAATGGATGAATGAAATAAATGCAAAAGAAATTGATTTTGTGAAGTTTTTCGACGACAATGGATTTCGTCGAAGATTTTTGACCGAAAACGAATTACATCGAAAATGGATGAATAAAATAAATTGCAAAAGAAATTTATTTTGTGATGTTTTTCGACGGAAAATGTATTTCGTCGAAAACGGATTAATAAAATAAATGCAAAAGAAATTGATTTTGTGAGGTTTTTCGACGGAAAATGGATTCCGTCGAAAACGGATGAATAAAATAAATGCAAAAGAAATTGATTTTATGAAGTTTTTGGACGGAAAACGGATTCCGTCGAAAATGGATGAATAAAATAAATGCAAAAGAAATTGATTTTGTGAAGTTTTTTGATGGAAAATGGATTCCGTCGAAAACGGATGAATAAAATAAATGCAAAAGAAATTGATTTTGTGAAGTTTTTCGACGGAATCCATTTTTCGTCGAAGATTTTTGACGGAAAATGAATTCCGTCGAAAATGGATGAATAAAATAAATGCAAAAGAAATTGATTTTGTGAAGTTTTTCGTCGAAAACGGATTCCGTCGAAAATGGATAAATAAAATAAATGCAAAAGAAATTGATTTTGTGATGTTTTTCGACGAAAATGGATTTCGTCGAAGATTTTTCGAAAACGGAATTGATAAAATAAATTGCAAAAGAAATTCATTTTGTGAAGTTTTTCGACGGAAAAAGAATTTCGTCGAAAACTGATTAATAAAATAAATGCAAAAGAAATTGATTTTGTGAAGTTTTTCGACGGAAAATGGATTCCGTCGAAAACTGATGAATAAAATAAATGCAAAAGAAATTGATTTTGAGAAGTTTTTCGACGGAAAATGGATTTCGTCGAAGATTTTTGACGGAAAAAGAATTCCAACGAAAATGGATGAATAAAATAAATGCAAAAGAAATTGATTTTGTGAAGTTTTTTGACGGAAAACAGATTCCGTCGAAAATGAATGAATAAAATAAATGCAAAAGAAATTGATTTTTTGAGGTTTTTCGATGAAAAATGGATTCCGTCGAAAACGAATGAATAAAATAAATGCAAAAGAAATTGATTTTGTGAAGTTTTTGGACGGAAAACGTATTCCGTCGAAAATGGATGAATAAAATAAATGCAAAAGAAATTGATATTGTGATGTTTTTTGACGGAAAACGGATTCCGTCGAAAATGGATGAATAAAATAAATATAAAAGAAATTGATTTTGTGAAGTTTTTCGACAAAAATGGATTTCGTCGAAGATTTTTGACGGAAAACGAATTCCGTCGAAAACGGATGAACAAAATAAATTGCAAAAGAAATTCATTTTGTGAAGTTTTTCGACGGAAAAAGAATTTCGTCGAAAACTGATGATTAAAATAAATGCAAAAGAAATTGATTTTGTGAAGTTTTTCGACGGAAAATTATTTCCGTACAAAACTGATGAGTAAAATAAATGCAAAAGAAATTGGTTTTGTGAAATTTTTCGATAGAAAATGGATTCCGTCGAAGATTTATAACGGAAAATGAATTCCGTCGAAAATGGATGAATAAAATAAATGCAAAAGATATGGATTTTGTGAAGTTTTTTGACAGAAAATGGATTCCGTCGAAAATGGATGAATAAAATAAATGCAAAAGAATTTGATATTGTGAAGTTTTTCGATGGAAAATGGATTCCGTCGAAAACTAATGAATAAAATAAATGCAAAAGAAATTGATTTTGTGAAGTTTTTCGACGGAAAAAGGATTCCTACGACGGAAAATGGATTCCGTCGAAAACGGATGAAAAAAATAAAGGCAAAAGAAATTGATTTTGTGAAGTTTTTCGACGGAAAATGGATTCCGTCGAAGATTTTTGACGGAAAATGTATTCCGTCGAAAATGGATGAATAAAATAAATGCAAAAGAAATTTATTTTGTGAAGTTTTTTGACGGAAAACGGATTCCGTCGAAAATGGATGAATGAAATAAATGCAAAAGAAATTGATTTTGTGAAGTTTTTCGACGACAATGGATTTCGTCGAAGATTTTTGACCGAAAACGAATTACATCGAAAATGGATGAATAAAATAAATTGCAAAAGAAATTTATTTTGTGAAGTTTTTCGACGGAAAATGGATTCCGTCGAAAACTGATGAATAAAATAAATGCAAAAGAAATTGTTTTTGTGAGGTTTTTCGACGGAAAATGGATTCCGTCGAAGATTTTTGACGGAAAATGAATTCCGTCGAAAATGGATGAATAAAATAAATGCAAAAGAAATTGATTTTATGAAGTTTTTGGGGAAAACGGATTCCGTCGAAAATGGATGAATAAAATAAATGGAAAAGAAATTGTTTTGTGAAGTTTTTTGACGGAAAATGGATTCCGTCGAAAATGGACGAATAAAATAAATACAAAAGAAATCGATTTTGTGAAGTTTTTCGATGGAAAATTGATTCTGTCGAAAACTGATGAATAAAATAAATGCAAAAGAAATTGACTTTGTGAAGTTTTTCGACGGAAAAGGGATTCCATCGAAGATTTTTGACGGAAAATGAATTTCGTCGAAAATGGATGAATAAAATAAATGCAAAAGAAATTGATTTTGTGAAGTTTTTGGACGGAAAACGGATTCCGTCGAAAATGGATGAATAAAATAAATGCAAAAGAAATTGATTTTGTGATGTTTTTCGACGAAAATGGATTTCGTCGAAGATTTTTGACGGAAAATGAATTCCATCGAAAACGGATGAATAAAATAAATTGCAAAAGAAATTCATTTTGTGAAGTTTTTCGACGGAAAAAGAATTTCGTCGAAAACTGATTAATAAATTAAATGCAAAAGAAATTGATTTTGTGAAGTTTTTTCGACGGAAAATGAATTTCGTCGAAAATGGATGAATAAAATAAATGCAAAAGAAATTGATTTTGAGAAGTTTTTCGACGGAAAATGGATTTCGTCGAAGATTTTTGACGGAAAAAGAATTCCAACGAAAATGGATGAATAAAATAAATGCAAAAGAAATTGATTTTGTGAAGTTTTTTGACGGAAAACAGATTCCGTCGAAAATGAATGAATAAAATAAATGCAAAAGAAATTGATTTTTTGAGGTTTTTCGATGAAAAATGGATTCCGTCGAAAACGAATGAATAAAATAAATGCAAAAGAAATTGATTTTGTGAAGTTTTTGGACGGAAAACGTATTCCGTCGAAAATGGATGAATAAAATAAATGCAAAAGAAATTGATATTGTGATGTTTTTTGACGGAAAACGGATTCCGTCGAAAATGGATGAATAAAATAAATATAAAAGAAATTGATTTTGTGAAGTTTTTCGTGAAAATGTTTTTTTTGACGGAAAACGAATTCCGTCGAAAATGGATGAACAAAATAAATTGCAAAAGAAATTCATTTTGTGAAGTTTTTCGACGGAAAAAGAATTCGTCGAAAACGGATGAATAAAATAAATGCAAAAGAAATTGATTTTGTGAAGTTTTTCGACGGAAAATTATTTCCGTACAAAACTGATGAGTAAAATAAATGCAAAAGAAATTGGTTTTGTGAAATTTTTCGATAGAAAATGGATTCCGTCGAAGATTTATAACGATGAATTCCGTCGAAAATGGATGAATAAAATAAATGCAAAAGAAATTGATTTTGTGAAGTTTTTTGTGACGATGGAAAATGGATTCCGTCGAAAATGGATGAATAAAATAAATAGCAAAAGAAATTCAATAAAAACTAATAAAGGCAAAAGAAATTGATTTTGTGAAGTTTTTTGACGGAAAACGGATTCCGTCGAAAATGGATGAATGAAATAAATGCAAAAGAAATTGATTTTGTGAAGTTTTTGACGACAATGGATTTCGTCGAAGATTTTTGACCGAAAACGAATTCGGTCGAAAACGGATCAACAAAATAAATTGCAAAAGAGATTCATTTTGTGATGTTTTTCGACGGAAAAAGAATTTCGTCGAAAACTGATGAATAAAATAAACGCAAAAGAAATTGATTTTGTGATGTTTTTCGACGGAAAATGGATTCCGTCGAAAACTGATGAATAAAATAAATGCAAAAGAAATGGATTTTGTGAAGTTTTTCGACGGAAAATGGATTCTGTCGAAGATTTTTGACGGAAAATGTATTCCGTCGAAAATGGATGAATAAAATAAAAGCAAAATAAATTTATTTTGTGAAGTTTTTCGACGGAAAAAAAATTTCATTGAAAACTGATGAATAAAATAAATGCAAAAGAAATTGATTTTGTGAAGTTTTTGGACGGAAAACGTATTCCGTCGAAAATGGATGAATAAAATAAATGCAAAAGAAATTGATATTGTGATGTTTTTTAACGGAAAACGGATTCCGTCGAAAATGGATGAATAAAATAAATATAAAAGAAATTGATATTGTGAAGTTTTTAGACGAAAATGGATTTTGTCGAAGATTTTTGACGGAAAACGAATTCCGTCGAAAATGGATGAATAAACTAAATAGCAAATGAAATTCACTTTGTGAAGTTTTTCGACGGAAAACGAATTGCGTCGAAAACTGATGAATAAAATAAATGCAAAAGAAATTGATTTTGTGAAGTTTTTCGATGGAAAATGGATTCCGTCGAAAACTGATGAATAAAACAAATGCAAAAGAAATTGATTTTGTGAAGTTTTTCGACGAAAATGGATTCCGTCGAAGATTTTTGACGGAAAATGCATTCGTCGAAAATGGATGAATAAAATAAATGCAAAATAAATTTATTTTGTGAAGTTTTTCGACGGAAAAAGAATTTCATTGAAAACTGATGAATAAAATAAATGCAAAAGAAATTGATTTTGTGAAGTTTTTGGACGGAAAACGTATTCCGTCGAAAATGGATGAATAAAATAAATGCAAAAGAAATTGATGTTGTGATGTTTTTTGACGGAAAACGGATTCCGTCGAAAATGGATGAATAAAATAAATATAAAAGAAATTGATTTTGTGAAGTTTTTCGACAAAAATGGATTTCGTCGAAGATTTTTGACGGAAAACGAATTCCGTCGAAAACGGATGAACAAAATAAATTGCAAAAGAAATTCATTTTGTGAAGTTTTTCGACGGAAAAAGAATTTCGTCAAAAACTGATGATTAAAATAAATGCAAAAGAAATTGATTTTGTGAAGTTTTTCGACGGAAAATTATTTCCGTACAAAACTGATGAGTAAAATAAATGCAAAAGAAATTGGTTTTGTGAAATTTTTCGATAGAAAATGGATTCCGTCGAAGATTTATAACGGAAAATGAATTCCGTCGAAAATGGATGAATAAAATAAATGCAAAAGATATGGATTTTGTGAAGTTTTTTGACAGAAAATGGATTCCGTCGAAAATGGATGAATAAAATAAATGCAAAAGAATTTGATATTGTGAAGTTTTTCGATGGAAAATGGATTCCGTCGAAAACTAATGAATAAAATAAATGCAAAAGAAATTGATTTTGTGAAGTTTTTCGACGGAAAAAGGATTCCTACGACGGAAAATGGATTCCGTCGAAAACGGATGAAAAAAATAAAGGCAAAAGAAATTGATTTTGTGAAGTTTTTCGACGGAAAATGGATTCCGTCGAAGATTTTTGACGGAAAATGTAACGCCCTCCCTTGTATGCATCCAAGAGAGTCGTTTGCTAAGCGGAATTAGAGTCGTTAACGTCACATGAGCTAAACAAAAATTCAAATCCGAAAAGCGTTTCTACAATTCTTATCACTTCTGTTTGGACAATAAAAAAAAATATTTCAAGTGATTTAGAAAGAGCACGTTTGGGGCTTCGCGTGCATATAAAATAATAGTAAATCAGAGTTCGTTTGCTCATAAAAATACCATCCGCAAGGTGCACTGTAAAAATTTCAGCACTTAAATTCTTTTCACAAAGGTTTTCCCAAAATAGCCGCTGTTCATCAAAGTTCGAGACAAAATAAAGATGATAAAGTCTACAGTCATCCAAGAGTACCAAAACATTAAACTTTACAGTCATCCAATCAACAAACAGCAACAGTGATAATCCACGCATCAGCAATCAACAGCAAAACATCACTCCTTCAAATGCTTTTACGTCCTCCTGCCATTTTGGAAAAATAGCAGCCCCGAAGGGGTGAGAATAATCCCAGTAGTGTGGCAACAAAACCAGTAATATAACAGTATTAACTAGGCACAAAATCATAAAACAGTCACTTCAACATATCCTTGTTCCTTTTCCTTTTTCCTTTTCATCATATTCATATATTGCGTATATAACGCCTTTCCTTTGCGCTTTTAGCACCGTCGTGCGCGCACTTCACAGTGGAATCAAATATCCCTTGGCACCTGAGCTCCATGTGGATTCCATCTGTGGGCCTATGCGGACTGATGCCAAGTGTCCCATACCCCGGTACCTTGGGGATGCCTATATGATGCTTGCTCAAACGCATGGTCCTGTACATAACTATTCTAAAACAAGGCCTATATGATCTCGATACATGCATGACATGCTATGCTTTCACACACAAAGCGTAAAAATGCGGTATGATGTAAGATGCATGCTTATATACCTTTCATATAGCCATCACGGCACATATACTTTTCATATGCGTTATGCTGCCACATAACGTCTTCACCTCATAATCATATAGCCATCACGGCACATTTTTGGCAGTTTCCTTTCATCATAATGGAACTTAATACTTTTACGGAATATGGAGCATCATGTCACAATTTTATACCAGTAGTTAATAGTCACATTAGGTAATATCGCCTGACACTTACCTTTGCGTGCCTTAACTAATACCAAACAGCAGCGAAGTATCTCACTTCTTAGGCGCACCTAAATTAATTACAACCAATTATTTACAATGGCTATTTACAGCAGAAACAGTGAGCATACAGCAGTGTCTTACAGTGGAAAACAGTGAGCATACAGCAGTGTCTTACAGTGGAAAACAGTGAGCATACAGCAGTGTCTTACAGTGGAAAACAGTGAGCATACAGCAGTGTTTTACAGCAGCAAAACAGTGAGCATACAGCAGCGTTTTTACAGCAGAAAACAGTGACGTTTGTGCTTAAAACAGTGAGCAGAAACAGTGAGTTGTCCTTTAAAACAGTGAGCAGAAAACAGTGGTATTTTCCTTAAAAACAGTGGACAGAAACAGTGACGTTTTACAGCAAGAAAACCGTGAACATACAGCAGAAACAGTGACCATATTGAAACAGAAACAGTGGCTCTTTGGACATCGACAGTGGCAGAAACAGTGACATCAAACAGTGGCATTTGAACCTTAAAAACAGTGACATTAGTGGTGATATTTGCACATTGAAACAGTGGTATACTTGGTGATTTTTGGACATTAAAACAGTGGCATAACTAGTGATGTTTATGCATCAAAACAGTGGCATGAATGGTACATTTTTGAGCATTAAAACAGTAGCATAAATCATGGTTTTTGGACATTGAAACAGTGGCATATTATAGACTAACACAGTGGCATTTTATGCATAAAACAGTGGCATATTATGGACTAAAACAGTGGCATTTTATGCATAAAAACAGTGGCATATGATGACTAAAACAGTGGCATTTTATGCATAAAAACAGTGGCATATGATGACTAAAACAGTGGCATTTTATGCATAAAAACAGTGGCATATGATGACTAAAACAGTGGCATTTTATGCATAAAAACAGTGGCATATGATGACTAAAACAGTGGCATTTTATGCATAAAAACAGTGGCATATGATGACTAAAACAGTGGCATTTTATGTGCAGAAACAGTGGCATATAATGTGCAGAAACAGTGGCATATATGTGCAGAAACAGTGGCATATATGTGCAGAAACAGTGGCATATATGTGCAGAAACAGTGGCATATATTGTGCAGAAACAGTGGCATATAATGTGCAGAAACAGTGGCATATATGTCCCTCCAAACAGTGGCATATTCATACAAAAACAGTGGCATATAACTTAAGCATGGCCATGAGACTTTTATGCACACAAATCATCATGAATTAGCTCCACCATTCTACTTTTATCATGCTCATACTTGAATCCAAAACCACACATAATCAAGGAGACATTCAAGCACACATACATGGTTACACAATGAAAGTGTTCTAAGTTCAAGGCCTACCTCTTGTAGCACACACTCCTTGGTCAAGAATCACACACCTCCTTCTAGCTTTACAACACAACAAGTCCACACTTCCTAGGAGAAGATCTATGCGCAAACAAGGATGAGGAGGAGCAACTTGGACAGCTACCAAAAGGTGAGGAATCAAGACTGAACAGTGAGGTGAAAGTGAGGAGGAAAGCTTACTCTTGCGTGGGACAAAGGCTACGGTTTTGAGAGGTGAGGGAGGGTAAGTGACCAAGGTTTTTCCTTCTCCAAGAGGCTTGTAGGTTCGGCTAGGAGAGTGAGGGAATGAGGGAGGAACTTGGCTGCACTTGTACATGAGGCCAGCCCCTTCCTTATGCGCAAATTTAAAGGGAAAGTGAGGAGAAGTGGCATGATTAAGCATCATGAAATTTCTGGTTACTTGAAGAAGTGGGGCTGCACACAAGGTTGCTTCTAAAGTACTCTATGCACATGCAAGGAGGTGAGGGAAAGGTTCAGATCTGAATGAGTGCTAACAAGTCAGAATTTTCTTGCACAAACAGCCAAACCATGCGCACAAGGTGAGGTGTGAGGGAGGTTCACTAAGTCCACAAGCAAGACAGCTTTGTGGCAGCCAAGAAATCTGATTTTGGGGCTGTCTTGTGCGCATAAAATGATGAAGATGCAGCCCCAAGATCCTACTTATGATGCATGTGGAAGCAAGGGCAGGTTTGGCTCATGATGGACTGCCAAAAGCATGCAAAAATCTGCACATGGCAGCCTCATGATGGAAGGTGTAAGGTGGTTCTCCAAGTCAACAAGTTAGGCAGTTTTGTGACACAAGAAATCTGATCCATGACTCCCCCCATGAGCGCCAAAATGAAGGAAGATGCAGCCTAATATCTTGCTAAATGGTACATGTGTCCTCCATGCAATGAAATTGAAATCAAGTGATGCATAAGCAAGGTGAGGTGGCGGTCAACAAGAGGGAAATTGGCAGATTTTTTCTAAGTATTTTCCACCTTCTTGTGCGCATGAATGAGAAGGAAATACATCTAGCCATGTGCAAGTTCCTTGGTGCACAAACAACCTTGTTGGACAAGGCTTAGGGGAAGAAATATTGGGTACAACTTTGGGCTGAACAAGGTGGATCCAAAAGCCAACCTTGGGCCATTGGCCACACACACAAAGAATCAAATCACATAAGTCCAAAGGTGACAAGTCCACACACACACTAGCCCACTTCCAAAGTCCAATAAACACTAAGGCCTTCTAACCCACACTCACATTACTCATATGATTAAATTCACATGTCTACATATTTATCCTCCTATGATTTAATTTAATTAATTACCTTAGTCTCATCCAAGGGTAAAGATCAACAATTCGCAAGCCATCACACATAAGCCATACATCCGAAATCTACACATACATTTATAACATATAGTAATTATGTATTTTACTAATTATGCGGGGTGTTACACTCTCCCCACCAAATAGGAATTTTGTCCGCAAAATAAACTTACTTAAGGGCTAAACAGTTCTGGATAGCGTTTCTGAATGTCGTCCTCGCGCTCCCAAGTGGCTTCAGCTTCCGATCTGTTGTTCCACAATACTTTCACCAAAGGAATCTCTTTAGAACGGAGTCGCTTGACGGATCTTTCAAGAATTTGGAACGGTTGCACTTGATAAGTCAGATTTTCCTTTAGTTCCACTTCTTCCGGCTGTAAAACGTGAGATGGGTCAGAGAGATACCTACGTAGCTGTGACACATGAAATACATTGTGAATTCCTGACAAATTGGGTGGTAAAGCCAACCGGTATGCAGACTCTCCAATCCGGTCCATAATCAGATACGGTCCTAAGTACCGTGGACTTAACTTCTTTACTCCCATTCTCCTTCCAAGTCCCGATGTAGGTGTGATTCTCAAAAATACATGGTCTCCGACTTCGAAAGATAGAGGCTTATGACGCTTGTCGTAATAACTCTTCTGTCTGGCCTGAGCCCTCTGCATATTTTCCCGAATCTTCTCTACCTGTTGGGATGTCTCTTGAATTAGATCAGGTCCTAACATACTTCGCTCACCCACTTCAGTCCAGCATAAAGGGGATCTGCATTTTCTCCCATACAATGCTTCATACGGTGCCATCTGAATACTGGAATGGTAACTGTTGTTGTAAGCGAATTCAATCAAAGAAAGATAATTATCCCAGCTGCCTCCTAACTCCAAAACGCATGCTCGCAACATGTCCTCTAATGCTTGAATGGTGCGTTCCGTCTGTCCATCGGTCTGCGGATGATAGGCAGTACTCAACCTCAAGTGGGTCCCTAATGCTCTTTGAAAAGATTCCCAAAACTTATATGTAAACTTGGGATCACGATCGCTGACAATACTCGTAGGAACTCCATGCAGCTTCACAATCTCCTGCAGATAAATTCTAGCAAGCCTCTCTGTATCATATGTGGTTCTAACACGCAAGAAATGAGCTGACTTCGTTAAACGATCAACAACCACCCAGATAGAATCATATCCTTCTCGCGTCCGAGGAAGTCCAATTACAAAATCCATCGCAATACTGTCCCACTTCCATTCGGGAATCTCCAAAGGTTGAAGGAGTCCCGACGGTTTCTGATGTTCGTACTTCACCTTCTGACAAGTTAAGCATCGAGATACATACTCAGCAATATCACGCTTCATACCCGGCCACCAAAACGAGGTCTTCATGTCATGGTACATCTTCGTGGATCCAGGATGAACTGCATACTTACCCTTGTGAGCCTCCTGTAAAACTTCTTGTTTCAACTCTTCATTCGGCACAACCAGCCGTCCTTGAAATCTCCAAACATCATTCTCATCCTTTACAACATCTTGGTTGCCCACCAAATCACGGACTAACTCTTCATCTTTCTGAGCCTCCTTAATTCTACTGATCAATTCATTCTCCACCTTTATATTTCCCAGTCTTATGCTATTCCCTCTCTCGTCTACTGATAAGTTCAAGTCTCGAAAGGCCTCAAACAATTTCAGCTCTTCCATCATTAGAGTTGCAGTGTGTAGTGTCTTCCTGCTCAGGGCGTCAGCTACCACGTTTGCCTTTCCCGGGTGGTATTTAAGTTCAAAATCGTAGTCCTTCAGAAATTCCATCCACCGTCGTTGCCGCATATTCAGCTCCTTCTGATCGAACAAGTACTTCAAACTTTATGATCGCTGAACACGTCAAACTGCGAACCATACAAGTGGTGCCTCCAGATTTTAAGTGCGAACACTATAGCTGCTAACTCCAAATCGTGCGTAGGATAATTTTCTTCGTGAGGCTTAAGTTGTCGAGATGCGTAAGCTACCGCCATACGATCCTGCATCAACACGCATCCAAGTCCTTTTAGCGACGCATCGCAGTATACTTCGAACTTTCGGGTAGGATCCGGAATCGTGAGTACGGGAGCACTTGTCAATCTGCTCTTTAGTTCCAAGAAACATTCTTCACAAGCTTCAGTCCACTCAAAAGGCTTGTCCTTCCGAGTGAGACGAGTAAGAGGTTGCACTATCTGAGAGAAATTCTGGATGAACCTTCGATAGTATCCAGCCAGACCTAAGAAACTTCTTACTTCGGTGACAGTCTTGGGTCGTTCCCAATTCATGACAGCTTCAACTTTGCTGGGGTCCACCGCGATACCTTCTGATGAAGTGACATGGCCCAGAAACTGGACCTCTTTAAGCCAAAACTCGCACTTCGACCATTTCGCGTACAACTGCTTCTCCTTCAAGACTTGCAAGACAATCCTCAGATGTTCCGCGTGCAGCTCTTCCTTAGCTGAGTAAATCAGGATATCGTCGATAAACACAATAACAAACTGATCAAGGAACGGGCGGAAGATGCGGTTCATGTAGTCCATGAATACCGCTGGAGCATTCGTAAGTCCGAATGGGATCACCTGATATTCGTAGTGCCCAAAACGAGTCCTAAAAGCGGTTTTCGGAATATCCTCCGGTTTAACCCGGATCTGATGGTATCCCGATCGTAAATCTATCTTGGAAAAGACTCTGGCTCCTCTCAGCTGGTCCATCAAATCGTCGATCCTCGGTAGCGGATACTTATTCTTCACCGTTACTTTGTTCAGCTGTCGGTAATCTACACACAGACGTAAACTTCCATCCTTCTTCTTAATCAAGATGGCTGGAGCACCCCATGGCGACGTACTCGGTCTGATAAATTCCTTTGCCAAAAGCTCTTCTATCTGCCTCTTCAACTCGCGAAGTTCCAACGGCGCCATACGGTACGGGGCAATGGAGATTGGTCCCACTCCAGGAACAAGTTCGATAGAAAATTCTATTTCCCTATGAGGAGGCAATCGAGGTATTTCATCCGGGAATACCTCCTCGAATTCTCTAACTACCGGTACATTCTGAATTTGATTGTCAACCGAGGTCTCAGCCTCGATCGACAAGAGATACCCTGCTGCTCCCTTGCGGAGCTCTTTTCTAACTTGCAATAAAGAAATGAGAGAGAAAGGTTGAAAATTACCATCCTTCGCAGGAACAACGACTTTTCCCGCTCGACAGTCCAATGTTATCCCGTTTTCCGTCAACCAGTCCATACCGATAATCACATCGAAGTTGAATACCGGCAGGACCACCAAGTTAACTGTATACGTGTTCCCTTCATACTGCAAGATAACACCTCTGCAGATCTCTGAGGCTGTGCACGATCCTCCAGTAGGTGTGCTGATGTGTAACTCATAAGGTAACGGGGTTGGGGTGATGCCTATTCTCAAAGCAGTATGCTTTGCCATAAAAGAGCCAGACGCTCCAGAATCAAAGATAACAGAAATTGGGTGACCATTTAAAGTGACATTACCTTTGATCAGGTTGGGAAACTTCTGTGCTTCATTTGCATCCAATGTGAACACCCGAGCTTGCGTAGGCTGTTGGTCAGCGTTCTGGGGGCACTTGTAAGCAAAATGTCCTTGCTGGCCACATCTGAAACATGCATTGTTGTTCTTGCGACAAACTCCAAAGTGATTCTTTCCACAAGTAGCACAAACAGTCGCGCCCTGTCGTCCAGTTGACGATTGACCCACCGTATAGTTTCTCTTAAAATTTCCAGGTCGTGCCTGCAACTGCGTACCTCTGCCTCGACCCCTACCAGGTGCCGCCCTGAAGAATCTGCCTGCTCGGTTTCCTCCGTGGAATTGTGTTGGTGGCTTGTTCAAGTTCTTGGCCTCATTAATGATTCCTTCTGCCTGACGACTCTGGTTGATGAGTTCCGGAAGTGTACGATTAGCCGTGGTCAAGATGAGTTTACGGATTTCCGGATGTAGTCCGCTTTCGAACTTCTCCACCTGCCATTCTTCATCATAAATGTTCTGGTCAAAGTTGGCGTACTCGATCAGCTGCCCAAATTTTGCAATATACTCATTAACCGTCATGTTATCCTGCCTGAGTGACAGCAGTTCAGTGTGCTTCATTCTTCTCATTGCCTTAGGAAAGTACTTATCCAGAAATACTTGTCTGAATACGGCCCATGTTAGTTCCACGTCCTGAGCTCTCAGCAGAGCCCTCGCACCAGTCCACCATGTTAAAGCTTCTCCCATCAGCTGGTACGACGCGTAATCAGTCTTCTGCGCTTCTGGGCATGCCATGCGTTCGAAAATATGCTCAATCATCTGCAACCACTTTGCTGCAGCCTCGGGGTTGTCTTCACCCTCAAAGGTGGGTGGTTGGAAGTTGCGGAAGTCTTTCAACCTCCGACGGGCAATTTCTTCTGCATTTTCATGCAGTGGGGGTTGGTTCTGATTCTGTTGCCTATGGTCGCGCCATTCTTGGCTCATATTCTGAATAAACGTTGCCAGTCCCCCAATGGTCGTGATAAGATCCTCTTCCGCATCGCCAGACCTTCCCCGAGTTGAACCGCGACCACCTGCCATGATTCTGCACTCACAATATCAGGAAATGAGTTGATCAGGCTCACCGCAAGTTATTCATGGCAGCAGTCCCAAGTAGGTACTCGAGTTCAATTCGGACAAGTTAGCTATGCATCCGTGTCTTATCACAGAACAGTCTAAACAATCTAACTATCCTAGCTAACATATACTTAAACTACAGCACATTTAGACAGTCAATCAGCAGATAAACACAATCAACAATCAATTCAATCAAACACAAGCAAATCCATGGACCAAACTGCTCTGATACCAATTAGTGTAACGCCCTCCCTTGTATGCATCCAAGAGAGTCGTTTGCTAAGCGGAATTAGAGTCGTTAACGTCACATGAGCTAAACAAAAATTCAAATCCGAAAAGCGTTTCTACAATTCTTATCACTTCTGTTTGGACAATAAAAAAATATTTCAAGTGATTTAGAAAGAGCACGTTTGGGGCTTCGCGTGCATATAAAATAATAGTAAATCAGAGTTCGTTTGCTCATAAAAATACCATCCGCAAGGTGCACTGTAAAAATTTCAGCACTTAAATTCTTTTCACAAAGGTTTTCCCAAAATAGCCGCTGTTCATCAAAGTTCGAGACAAAATAAAGATGATAAAGTCTACAGTCATCCAAGAGTACCAAAACATTAAACTTTACAGTCATCCAATTAACAAACAGCAACAGTGATAATCCACGCATCAGCAATCAACAGCAAAACATCACTCCTTCAAATGCTTTTACGTCCTCCTGCCATTTTGGAAAAATAGCAGCCCCGAAGGGGTGAGAATAATCCCAGTAGTGTGGCAACAAAACCAGTAATATAACAGTATTAACTAGGCACAAAATCATAAAACAGTCACTTCAACATATCCTTGTTCCTTTTCCTTTTTCCTTTTCATCATATTCATATATTGCGTATATAACGCCTTTCCTTTGCGCTTTTAGCACCGTCGTGCGCGCACTTCACAGTGGAATCAAATATCCCTTGGCACCTGAGCTCCATGTGGATTCCATCTGTGGGCCTATGCGGACTGATGCCAAGTGTCCCATACCCCGGTACCTTGGGGATGCCTATATGATGCTTGCTCAAACGCATGGTCCTGTACATAACTATTCTAAAACAAGGCCTATATGATCTCGATACATGCATGACATGCTATGCTTTCACACACAAAGCGTAAAAATGCGGTATGATGTAAGATGCATGCTTATATACCTTTCATATAGCCATCACGGCACATATACTTTTCATATGCGTTATGCTGCCACATAACGTCTTCACCTCATAATCATATAGCCATCACGACACATTTTTGGCAGTTTCCTTTCATCATAATGGAACTTAATACTTTTACGGAATATGGAGCATCATGTCACAATTTTATACCAGTAGTTAATAGTCACATTAGGTAATATCGCCTGACACTTACCTTTGCGTGCCTTAACTAATACCAAACAGCAGCGAAGTATCTCACTTCTTAGGCGCACCTAAATTAATTACAACCAATTATTTACAATGGCTATTTACAGCAGAAACAGTGAGCATACAGCAGTGTCTTACAGTGGAAAACAGTGAGCATACAGCAGTGTCTTACAGTGGAAAACAGTGAGCATACAGCAGTGTCTTACAGTGGAAAACAGTGAGCATACAGCAGTGTTTTACAGCAGCAAAACAGTGAGCATACAGCAGCGTTTTTACAGCAGAAAACAGTGACGTTTGTGCTTAAAACAGTGAGCAGAAACAGTGAGTTGTCCTTTAAAACAGTGAGCAGAAAACAGTGGTATTTTCCTTAAAAACAGTGGACAGAAACAGTGACGTTTTACAGCAAGAAAACCGTGAACATACAGCAGAAACAGTGACCATATTGAAACAGAAACAGTGGCTCTTTGGACATCGACAGTGGCAGAAACAGTGACATCAAACAGTGGCATTTGAACCTTAAAAACAGTGACATTAGTGGTGATATTTGCACATTGAAACAGTGGTATACTTGGTTATTTTTGGACATTAAAACAGTGGCATAACTAGTGATGTTTATGCATCAAAACAGTGGCATGAATGGTACATTTTTGAGCATTAAAACAGTAGCATAAATCATGGTTTTTGGACATTGAAACAGTGGCATATTATAGACTAACACAGTGGCATTTTATGCATAAAACAGTGGCATATTATGGACTAAAACAGTGGCATTTTATGCATAAAAACAGTGGCATATGATGACTAAAACAGTGGCATTTTATGCATAAAAACAGTGGCATATGATGACTAAAACAGTGGCATTTTATGCATAAAAACAGTGGCATATGATGACTAAAACAGTGGCATTTTATGCATAAAAACAGTGGCATATGATGACTAAAACAGTGGCATTTTATGCATAAAAACAGTGGCATATGATGACTAAAACAGTGGCATTTTATGTGCAGAAACAGTGGCATATATGTGCAGAAACAGTGGCATATAATGTGCAGAAACAGTGGCATATAATGTGCAAAACAGTGGCATATATGTGCAGAAACAGTGGCATATATTGTGCAGAAATAGTGGCATATAATGTGCAGAAACAGTGGCATATATGTCCCTCCAAACAGTGGCATATTCATACAAAAACAGTGGCATATAACTTAAGCATGGCCATGAGACTTTTATGCACACAAATCATCATGAATTAGCTCCACCATTCTACTTTTATCATGCTCATACTTGAATCCAAAACCACACATAATCAAGGAGACATTCAAGCACACATACATGGTTACACAATGAAAGTGTTCTAAGTTCAAGGCCTACCTCTTGTAGCACACACTCCTTGGTCAAGAATCACACACCTCCTTCTAGCTTTACAACACAACAAGTCCACACTTCCTAGGAGAAGATCTATGCGCAAACAAGGATGAGGAGGAGCAACTTGGACAGCTACCAAAAGGTGAGGAATCAAGACTGAACAGTGAGGTGAAAGTGAGGAGGAAAGCTTACTCTTGCGTGGGACAAAGGCTACGGTTTTGAGAGGTGAGGGAGGGTAAGTGACCAAGGTTTTTCCTTCTCCAAGAGGCTTGTAGGTTCGGCTAGGAGAGTGAGGGAATGAGGGAGGAACTTGGCTGCACTTGTACATGAGGCCAGCCCCTTCCTTATGCGCAAATTTAAAGGGAAAGTGAGGAGAAGTGGCATGATTAAGCATCATGAAATTTCTGGTTACTTGAAGAAGTGGGGCTGCACACAAGGTTGCTTCTAAAGTACTCTATGCACATGCAAGGAGGTGAGGGAAAGGTTCAGATCTGAATGAGTGCTAACAAGTCAGAATTTTCTTGCACAAATAGCCAAACCATGCGCACAAGGTGAGGTGTGAGGGAGGTTCACTAAGTCCACAAGCAAGACAGCTTTGTGGCAGCCAAGAAATCTGATTTTGGGGCTGTCTTGTGCGCATAAAATGATGAAGATGCAGCCCCAAGATCCTACTTATGATGCATGTGGAAGCAAGGGCAGGTTTGGCTCATGATGGACTGCCAAAAGCATGCAAAAATCTGCACATGGCAGCCTCATGATGGAAGGTGTAAGGTGGTTCTCCAAGTCAACAAGTTAGGCAGTTTTGTGACACAAGAAATCTGATCCATGACTCCCCCCATGAGCGCCAAAATGAAGGAAGATGCAGCCTAATATCTTGCTAAATGGTACATGTGTCCTCCATGCAATGAAATTGAAATCAAGTGATGCATAAGCAAGGTGAGGTGGCGGTCAACAAGAGGGAAATTGGCAGATTTTTTCTAAGTATTTTCCACCTTCTTGTGCGCATGAATGAGAAGGAAATACATCTAGCCATGTGCAAGTTCCTTGGTGCACAAACAACCTTGTTGGACAAGGCTTAGGGGAAGAAATATTGGGTACAACTTTGGGCTGAACAAGGTGGATCCAAAAGCCAACCTTGGGCCATTGGCCACACACACAAAGAATCAAATCACATAAGTCCAAAGGTGACAAGTCCACACACACACTAGCCCACTTCCAAAGTCCAATAAACACTAAGGCCTTCTAACCCACACTCACATTACTCATATGATTAAATTCACATGTCTACATATTTATCCTCCTATGATTTAATTTAATTAATTACCTTAGTCTCATCCAAGGGTAAAGATCAACAATTCGCAAGCCATCACACATAAACCATACATCCGAAATCTACACATACATTTATAACATATAGTAATTATGTATTTTACTAATTATGCGGGGTGTTACAGAAAATGTATTCCGTCGAAAATGGATGAATAAAATAAATGCAAAAGAAATTTATTTTGTGAAGTTTTTTGACGGAAAACGGATTCCATCGAAAATGGATGAATGAAATAAATGCAAATGAAATTGATTTTGTGAAGTTTTTCGACGACAATGGATTTCGTCGAAGATTTTTGACCGAAAACGAATTACATCGAAAATGGATGAATAAAATAAATTGCAAAAGAAATTTATTTTGTGAAGTTTTTCGACGGAAAATGGATTCCGTCGAAAACTGATGAATAAAATAAATGCAAAAGAAATTGTTTTTGTGAGGTTTTTCGACGGAAAATGGATTCCGTCGAAGATTTTTGACGGAAAATGAATTCCGTCGAAAATGGATGAATAAACTAAATGCAAAAGAAATTGATTTTATGAAGTTTTTGGATGGAAAACGGATTCCGTCGAAAATGGATGAATAAAATTAATGCAAAAGAAATTGTTTTGTGAAGTTTTTTGACGGAAAATGGATTCCGTCGAAAATGGATGAATAAAATAAATGCAAAAGAAATCGATTTTGTGAAGTTTTTCGATGGAAAATTGATTCTGTCGAAAACTGATGAATAAAATAAATGCAAAAGAAATTGACTTTGTGAAGTTTTTCGACGGAAAAGGGATTCCATCGAAGATTTTTGACGGAAAATGAATTCCGTCGAAAATGGATGAATAAAATAAATGCAAAAGAAATTGATTTTGTGAAGTTTTTGGACGGAAAACGGATTCCGTCGAAAACTGATGAATAAAATAAATGCAAAAGAAATTGATTTTGTGATGTTTTTCGACGAAAATGGATTTCGTCGAAGATTTTTGACGGAAAATGAATTCCATCGAAAACGGATGAATAAAATAAATTGCAAAAGAAATTCATTTTGTGAAGTTTTTCGACGGAAAAAGAATTTCGTCGAAAACTGATTAATAAAATAAATGCAAAAGAAATTGATTTTGTGAAGTTTTTCGACGGAAAATGGATTCCGTCGAAAACTGATGAATAAAATAAATGCAAAAGAAATTGATTTTGAGAAGTTTTTCGACGGAAAATGGATTTCGTCGAAGATTTTTGACGGAAAAAGAATTCCAACGAAAATGGATGAATAAAATAAATGCAAAAGAAATTGATTTTGTGAAGTTTTTTGACGGAAACAGATTCCGTCGAAAATGAATGAATAAAATAAATGCAAAAGAAATTGATTTTTTGAGGTTTTTCGATGAAAAATGGATTCCGTCGAAAACGAATGAATAAAATAAATGCAAAAGAAATTGATTTTGTGAAGTTTTTGTACGGAAAACGTATTCCGTCGAAAATGGATGAATAAAATAAATGCAAAAGAAATTGATATTGTGATGTTTTTTGACGGAAAACGGATTCCGTCGAAAATGGATGAATAAAATAAATATAAAAGAAATTGATTTTGTGAAGTTTTTCGACAAAAATGGATTTCGTCGAAGATTTTTGACGGAAAACGAATTCCGTCGAAAACGGATGAACAAAATAAATTGCAAAAGAAACTCATTTTGTGAAGTTTTTTGACGGAAAAAGAATTTCGTCGAAAACTGATGATTAAAATAAATGCAAAAGAAATTGATTTTGTGAAGTTTTTCGACGGAAAATTATTTCCGTACAAAACTGATGAGTAAAATAAATGCAAAAGAAATTGGTTTTGTGAAATTTTTCGATAGAAAATGGATTCCGTCGAAGATTTATAACGGAAAATGAATTCCGTCGAAAATGGATGAATAAAATAAATGCAAAAGATATGGATTTTGTGAAGTTTTTTGACAGAAAATGGATTCCGTCGAAAATGGATGAATAAAATAAATGCAAAAGAATTTGATATTGTGAAGTTTTTCGATGGAAAATGGATTTCGTCGAAAACTAATGAATAAAATAAATGCAAAAGAAATTGATTTTGTGAAGTTTTTCGACGGAAAAAGGATTCCTACGACGGAAAATGGATTCCGTCGAAAACAGATGAAAAAAATAAAGGCAAAAGAAATTGAGTTTGTGAAGTTTTTCGACGGAAAATGGATTCCGTCGAAGATTTTTGACGGAAAATGTATTCCGTCGAAAATGGATGAATAAAATAAATGCAAAAGAAATTTATTTTGTGAAGTTTTTTGACGGAAAACGGATTCCGTCGAAAATGGATGAATGAAATAAATGCAAAAGAAATTGATTTTGTGAAGTTTTTCGACGACAATGGATTTCGTCGAAGATTTTTGACCGAAAACGAATTACATCGAAAATGGATGAATAAAATAAATTGCAAAAGAAATTCATTTTGTGATGTTTTTCGACGGAAAATGAATTCCGTCGAAAACTGATGAATAAAATAAATGCAAAAGAAATTGATTTTGTGAGGTTTTTCGACGGAAAATGGATTCCGTCGAAGATTTTTGACGGAAAATGAATTCCGTCGAAAATGGATGAATAAAATAAATGCAAAAGAAATTGATTTTATGAAGTTTTTGGACGGAAAACGGATTCCGTCGAAAATGGATGAATAAAATAAATGCAAAAGAAATTGTTTTGTGAAGTTTTTTGACGGAAAATGGATTCCATCGAAAATGGATGAATAAAATAAATGCAAAAGAAATCGATTTTGTGAAGTTTTTCGATGGAAAATTGATTCTGTCGAAAACTGATGAATAAAATAAATGCAAAAGAAATTGACTTTGTGATGTTTTTCGACGGAAAAGGGATTCCATCGAAGATTTTTGACGGAAAATGAATTCCGTCGAAAATGGATGAATAAAATAAATGCAAAAGAAATTGATTTTGTGAAGTTTTTGGACGGAAAACGGATTAAGTCGAAAATGGATGAATAAAATAAATGCAAAAGAAATTGATTTTGTGATGTTTTTCGACGAAAATGGATTTCGTCGAAGATTTTTGACGGAAAATGAATTCCATCGAAAACGGATGAATAAAATAAATTGCAAAAGAAATTCATTTTGTGAAGTTTTTCGACGGAAAAAGAATTTCGTCGAAAACTGATTAATAAAATAAATGCAAAAGAAATTGATTTTGTGAAGTTTTTCGACGGAAAATGGATTCCGTCGAAAACTGATGAATAAAATAAATGCAAAAGAAATTGATTTTGAGAAGTTTTTCGACGGAAAATGGATTTCGTCGAAGATTTTTGACGGAAAAAGAATTCCAACGAAAATGGATGAATAAAATAAATGCAAAAGAAATTGATTTTGTGAAGTTTTTTGACGGAAAACAGATTCCGTCGAAAATGAATGAATAAAATAAATGCAAAAGAAATTGATTTTTTGAGGTTTTTCGATGAAAAATGGATTCCGTCAAAAACGAATGAATAAAATAAATGCAAAAGAAATTGATTTTGTGAAGTTTTTGGACGGAAAACGTATTCCGTCGAAAATGGATGAATAAAATAAATGCAAAAGAAATTGATATTGTGATGTTTTTAGACGGAAAACGGATTCCGTCGAAAATGGATGAATAAAATAAATATAAAAGAAATTGATTTTGTGAAGTTTTTCGACAAAAATGGATTTCGTCGAAGATTTTTGACGTAAAACGAATTCCGTCGAAAACGGATGAACAAAATAAATTGCAAAAGAAATTCATTTTGTGAAGTTTTTCGACGGAAAAAGAATTTCGTCGAAAACTGATGATTAAAATAAATTGCAAAAGAAATTCATTTTGTGAAGTTTTTGGACGGAAAACGTATTCCGTCGAAAATGGATGAATAAAATAAATGCAAAAGAAATTGATATTGTGATGTTTTTAGACGGAAAACGGATTCCGTCGAAAATGGATGAATAAAATAAATATAAAAGAAATTGATTTTGTGAGGTTTTTCGATGAAAAATGGATTCCGTCGAAAACGGATGAATAAAATAAATGCAAAAGAAATTGATTTTGTGAAGTTTTTGGACGGAAAACGGATTCCGTCGAAAATGGATGAATAAAATAAATGCAAAAGAAATTGATATTGCGAAGTTTTTTGACGGAAAACGGATTCCGTCGAAAATGGCTGAATAAAATAAACGCAAAAGAAACTGATTTTGTGAAGTTTTCGACGAAAATGGATTTCGCCGAAGATTTTTGACCGAAAACGAATTCGGTCGAAAACGGATCAACAAAATAAATTGCAAAAGAGATTCATTTTGTGATGTTTTTCGACGGAAAAAGAATTTCGTCGAAAACTGATGAATAAAATAAATGCAAAAGAAATTGATTTTGTGATGTTTTTCGACGGAAAATGGATTCCGTCGAAAACTGATGAATAAAATAAATGCAAAAGAAATGGATTTTGTGAAGTTTTTCGACGGAAAATGGATTCTGTCGAAGATTTTTGACGGAAAATGTATTCCGTCGAAAATGGATGAATAAAATAAAAGCAAAATAAATTTATTTTGTGAAGTTTTTCGACGGAAAAAAAATTTCATTGAAAACTGATGAATAAAATAAATGCAAAAGAAATTGATTTTGTGAAGTTTTTGGACGGAAAACGTATTCCGTCGAAAATGGATGAATAAAATAAATGCAAAAGAAATTGATATTGTGATGTTTTTTAACGGAAAACGGATTCCGTCGAAAATGGATGAATAAAATAAATATAAAAGAAATTGATATTGTGAAGTTTTTAGACGAAAATGGATTTTGTCGAAGATTTTTGATGGAAAACGAATTCCGTCGAAAATGGATGAATAAAATAAATAGCAAATGAAATTCACTTTGTGAAGTTTTTCGACGGAAAACGAATTGCGTCGAAAACTGATGAATAAAATAAATGCAAAAGAAATTGATTTTGTGAAGTTTTTCGATGGAAAATGGATTCCGTCGAAAACTGATGAATAAAACAAATGCAAAAGAAATTGATTTTGTGAAGTTTTTCGACGAAAATGGATTCCGTCGAAGATTTTTGACGGAAAATGCATTCGTCGAAAATGGATGAATAAAATAAATGCAAAATAAATTTATTTTGTGAAGTTTTTCGACGGAAAAAGAATTTCATTGAAAACTGATGAATAAAATAAATGCAAAAGAAATTGATTTTGTGAAGTTTTTGGACGGAAAACGTATTCCGTCGAAAATGGATGAATAAAATAAATGCAAAAGAAATTGATGTTGTGATGTTTTTTGACGGAAAACGGATTCCGTCGAAAATGGATGAATAAAATAAATATAAAAGAAATTGATTTTGTGAAGTTTTTCGACAAAAATGGATTTCGTCGAAGATTTTTGACGGAAAACGAATTCCGTCGAAAACGGATGAACAAAATAAATTGCAAAAGAAATTCATTTTGTGAAGTTTTTCGACGGAAAAAGAATTTCGTCAAAAACTGATGATTAAAATAAATGCAAAAGAAATTGATTTTGTGAAGTTTTTCGACGGAAAATTATTTCCGTACAAAACTGATGAGTAAAATAAATGCAAAAGAAATTGGTTTTGTGAAATTTTTCGATAGAAAATGGATTCCGTCGAAGATTTATAACGGAAAATGAATTCCGTCGAAAATGGATGAATAAAATAAATGCAAAAGATATGGATTTTGTGAAGTTTTTTGACAGAAAATGGATTCCGTCGAAAATGGATGAATAAAATAAATGCAAAAGAATTTGATATTGTGAAGTTTTTCGATGGAAAATGGATTCCGTCGAAAACTAATGAATAAAATAAATGCAAAAGAAATTGATTTTGTGAAGTTTTTCGACGGAAAAAGGATTCCTACGACGGAAAATGGATTCCGTCGAAAACGGATGAAAAAAATAAAGGCAAAAGAAATTGATTTTGTGAAGTTTTTCGACGGAAAATGGATTCCGTCGAAGATTTTTGACGGAAAATGTATTCCGTCGAAAATGGATGAATAAAATAAATGCAAAAGAAATTGATTTTGTGAAGTTTTTCGACGACAATGGATTTCGTCGAAGATTTTTGACGAAAAATGTATTCCGTCGAAAACGGATGAATAAAATAAATGCAAAAGAAATTGATTTTGTGATGTTTTTCGACGGAAAATGAATTTCGTCGAAAATTGATGAATAAAATAAATGCAAAAGAAATTGATTTTGTGAGGTTTTTCGAAGAAAAATGGATTCCGTCGAAAACGGATGAATAAAATAAATGCAAAAGAAATTGATTTTGGGAAGTTTTTGGACGGAAAATGGATTTCGTCGAAAATGGATGAATAAAATAAATGCAAAAGAAATTGATATTGCGAAGTTTTTTGACGGAAAACGCATTCCGTCGAAAATGGCTGAATAAAATAAACGCAAAAGAAACTAATTTTGTGAAGTTTTCGACGAAAACGGATTTCGCCGAAGATTTTTGACCGAAAACGAATTCGGTCGAAAACGGATCAACAAAATAAATTTCAAAAGAGATTCATTTTGTGATGTTTTTCGACGGAATCCATTTTCCGTCGAAAACGGATGAATAAAATAAATGCAAAAGAAATTGATTTTGTGATGTTTTTCGACGGAAAATGGATTCCGTCGAAAACTGATGAATAAAATAAATGCAAAAGAAATTGATTTTGTGAAGTTTTTCGACGGAAAATGGATTCTGTCGAAGATTTTTGACGGAAAATGTATTCCGTCGAAAATGGATGAATAAAATAAATGCAAAATAAATTTATTTTGTGAAGTTTTTCGACGAAAGAATTTCATTGAAAACTGATGAATAAAATAAATGCAAAAGAAATTGATTTTGTGAAGTTTTTGGACGGAAAACGTATTCCGTCGAAGATGGATGAATAAAATAAATGCAAAAGAAATTGATATTGTGATGTTTTTTAACGGAAAACGGATTTCGTCGAAAATGGATGAATAAAATAAATATAAAAGAAATTGATTTTGTGAAGTTTTTCGACAAAAATGGATTTCGTCGAAGATTTTTGACGGAAAACGAATTCCGTCGAAAACGGATGAACAAAATAAATTGCAAAAGAAATTCATTTTGTGAAATTTTTCGACGGAAAAAGAATTTCGTCGAAAACTGATGATTAAAATAAATGCAAAAGAAATTGATTTTGTGATGTTTTTCGACGGAAAATGATTTCCGTACAAAACTGATGAAAAATAAATGCAAAAGAAATTGGTTTTGTGAAGTTTTTCGACAGAAAATGGATTCCGTTTAAGATTTATAACGGAAAATGAATTCCGTCGAAAATGGATGAATAAAATAAATGCAAAAGAAATGGATTTTGTGAAGTTTTTTGACAGAAAATGGATGAAAAAAAAAAAATAAATGCAAAAGAATTTGATATTGTGAAGTTTTTCGATGGAAAATGGATTCCGTCGAAAACTAATGAATAAAATAAATGCAAAAGAAATTGATTTTGTGAAGTATTTCGACGGAAAAAGGATTCCTACGACGGAAAATGGATTCCGTCGAAAACGGATGAAAAAAATAAATGCGAAAGAAATTGATTTTGTGAAGTTTTTCGACGGAAAATGGATTCCGTCGAAGATTTTTGACGGAAAATGTATTCCGTCGAAAATGGATGAATAAAATAAATGCAAAAGAAATTTATTTTGTGAAGTTTTTTTGTCGGAAAACGGATTCCGTCGAAAATGGATGAATAAAATAAATGCAAAAGAAATTGATTTTGTGAAGTTTTTCGACGACAATGGATTTCGTCGAAGATTTTTGACCGAAAACGAATTCCATCGAAAACGGATGAATAAAATAAATTGCAAAAAAAAATTCATTTTGTGATGTTTATCGACGGAAAATGAATTTCGTCGAAAACTAATGAATAAAATAAATGCAAAAGAAATTGATTTTGTGAGGTTTTTCGATGAAAAATGGATTCCGTCGAAAACGGATGAATAAAATAAATGCAAAAGAAATTGATTTTGTGAAGTTTTTGGACGGAAAACGGATTCCGTCGAAAATGGATGAATAAAATAAATGCAAAAGAAATTGATATTGCGAAGTTTTTTGACGGAAAACGGATTCCGTCGAAAATGGCTGAATAAAATCAACGCAAAAGAAACTGATTTTGTGAAGTTTTTCGACGAAAATGGATTTCGCCGAAGTTTTTTGACGGAAAACGAATTCGGTCGAAAATGGATGAATAAAATAAATTGCAAAAGAGATTCATTTTGTGATGTTTTTCGACGGAAAAAGAATTTCATCGAAAACTGATGAATAAAATAAATGCAAAAGAAATTGATTTTGTGATGTTTTTCGACGGAAAATGGATTCCGTCGAAAACTGATGAATAAAATAAATGCAAAAGAAATTGATTTTGTGAAGTTTTTCGACGGAAAATGGATTCCGTCGAAGATTTTTGACGGAAAAAGAATTTCGTCGAAAATGGATGAATAAAATAAATGCAAAAGAAATGGATTTTGTGAAGTTTTTTGATAGAAAATTGATTCCGTCGAAAATGGATGAATAAAATAAATGCAAAAGAAATTGATATTGTGAAGTTTTTCGTTGAAAATGGATTTCGTCGAAGATTTTTGACGGAAAACGAATTCCGTCGAAAACGGATGAATAAAATAAATAGCAAAAGAAATTCATTTTGTGAAGTTTTTCGACGGAAAACGAATTGCGTCGAAAACTGATGAATAAAATAAATGCAAAAGAAATTGATTTTGTGAAGTTTTCGATGGAAAATGGATTCCGTCGAAAACTGATGAATAAAACAAATGCAAAAGAAATTGATTTTGTGAAGTTTTTCGACGAAAATGGATTCCGTCGAAGATTTTTGACGAAAAATGTATTCCGTCGAAAATGGATGAATAAAATAAATGCAAAAGAAATTTATTTTGTGAAGTTTTTTGACGGAAAACGGATTCCGTCGAAAATGGATGAATAAAATAAATGCAAAAGAAATTGATTTTGTGAAGTTTTTCGATGGAAAATGGATTCCGTCGAAAACTGATGAATAAAATAAATGTAAAAGAAATTGACTTTGTGAAGTTTTTCGACGGAAATGGATTCTGTCGAAGATTTTTGACGGAAAATGCATTCCGTCGAAAATGGATGAATAAAATAAATGCAAAATAAATTTATTTTGTGAAGTTTTTCGACGGAAAAAGAATTTCATTGAAAACTGATGAATAAAATAAATGCAAAAGAAATTGATTTTGTGAAGTTTTTGGACGGAAAACGTATTCCGTCGAAAATGGATGAATAAAATAAATGCAAAAGAAATTGATATTGTGATGTTTTTTGACGGAAAACGGATTCCGTCGAAAATGGATGAATAAAATAAATATAAAAGAAATTGATTTTGTGAAGTTTTTCGACAAAAATGGATTTCGTCGAAGATTTTTGACGGAAAACGAATTCCGTCGAAAACGGATGAACAAAATAAATTGCAAAAGAAATTCATTTTGTGAAGTTTTTCGACGGAAAAAGAATTTCGTCGAAAACTGATGATTAAAATAAATGCAAAAGAAATTGATTTTGTGAAGTTTTTCGACGGAAAATTATTTCCGTACAAAACTGATGAGTAAAATAAATGCAAAAGAAATTGGTTTTGTGAAATTTTTCGATAGAAAATGGATTCCGTCGAAGATTTATAACGGAAAATGAATTCCGTCGAAAATGGATGAATAAAATAAATGCAAAAGATATGGATTTTGTGAAGTTTTTTGACAGAAAATGGAGAAAATGGATGAATCGAAAATGGATGATAAATGCAAAAGAATTTGATATTGTGAAGTTTTTCGATGGAAAATGGATTCCGTCGAAAACTAATGAATAAAATAAATGCAAAAGAAATTGATTTTGTGAAGTTTTTCGACGGAAAAAGGATTCCTACGACGGAAAATGGATTCCGTCGAAAACGGATGAAAAAAATAAAGGCAAAAGAAATTGATTTTGTGAAGTTTTTCGACGGAAAATGGATTCCGTCGAAGATTTTTGACGGAAAATGTATTCCGTCGAAAATGGATGAATAAAATAAATGCAAAAGAAATTTATTTTGTGAAGTTTTTTGACGGAAAACGGATTCCGTCGAAAATGGATGAATGAAATAAATGCAAAAGAAATTGATTTTGTGAAGTTTTTCGACGACAATGGATTTCGTCGAAGATTTTTGACAGAAAACGAATTACATCGAAAATGGATGAATAAAATAAATTGCAAAAGAAATTTATTTTGAGAAGTTTTTCGACGGAAAATGGATTCCGTCGAAAACTGATGAATAAAATAAATGCAAAAGAAATTGTTTTTGTGAAGTTTTTTGACGGAAAATGGATTCCGTCGAAGATTTTTTACGGAAAATGAATTCCGTCGAAAATGGATGAATAAAATAAATGCAAAAGAAATTGATTTTATGAAGTTTTTGGACGGAAAACGGATTCCGTCAAAAATGGATGAATAAAATAAATGCAAAAGAAATTGTTTTGTGAAGTTTTTTTACGGAAAATGGATTCCGTCGAAAATGGATGAATAAAATAAATGCAAAAGAAATCGATTTTGTGAAGTTTTTCGATGGAAAATTGATTCTGTCGAAAACTGATGAATAAAATAAATGCGAAAGAAATTGACTTTGTGAAGTTTTTCGACGGAAAAGGGATTCCATCGAAGATTTTTGACGGAAAATGAATTCCGTCGAAAATGGATGAATAAAATAAATGCAAAAGAAATTGATTTTGTGAAGTTTTTGGACGGAAAACGGATTCCGTCGAAAATGGATGAATAAAATAAATGCAAAAGAAATTGATTTTGTGATGTTTTTCGACGAAAATGGATTTCGTCGAAGATTTTTGACGGAAAATGATTTCCGTCGAAAATGGATGAATAAAATAGATGCAAAAGAAATTGATTTTGTGAAGTTTTTCGACGGAAAATGGATTCCGTCGAAAATAGATGAATAAAATAAATGCAAAAAGAAATTGATCTTGAGAAGTTTTTCGACGGAAAATGGATTTCGTCGAAGATTTTTGACGGAATAATAATTCCAACGAAAATGGATGAATAAAATAAATGCAAAAGAAATTGATTTTGTGAAGTTTTTTGACGGAAAACAGATTCCGTCGAAAATGAATGAATAAAATAAATGCAAAAGAAATTGATTTTTTTAGGTTTTTCGATGAAAAATGGATTCCGTCGAAAACGAATGAAT